>RXPK01002087.1:0-136249 GCA_004143645.1 Protaetia brevitarsis
TTTGATAAATTTTATTTCATTCACGTCTGTGAATAGTGGTAGGTAATACCACAGCATATTTGACAATCAGAATTATTTCTTGGGCTAGCGACTCTTTTGACACAGACCGCACTGGAATAAGGCTGAAATTGTATTTTATGTACAAAGTGAACCAATGTGCCCTGTATATGGAATTTGGTTCACTGATTTATCATGGGAATTTGCAATTTTACTCGTAAAATCGTGTAGGAAATCAATTTCTGTTAACGATATTATATTTGTCTTGATTAGCATTATTATTATTGATTAAAATGAAAGTGGATACACGAAAAAAACTGCACAGCGCTGTGCGTCGCCAAATATTTTTTCCAGCATTTCTATTAAGCCGCTGAAAATATCTTTTAATTTAAAGGTTTTTTTTGTAATTACATTTACTTTCTAGTTTTGTTCCTTAAGATGTTGAGTGCTTCAATGAAAGTTTAATAGGAGTATTATTATAACAAATAGTATCAACAGTGTATTAAATATTTAATTATATATTATACGATCATGTATTAAATTTATTCTTTTGGTAAACTTTTGTGTTAACATTGTCTATTTCTGTGCTTTGTATTCTACTGATTGCAGCTTGAGAAAGACGAATGTTTTGCCGTTGAAACGTTGCAAACGAGAATAAAGTATGAATAAAATAATATTAAATAAATTAAATAATACTGCTCTTGATTCTAATCAAGACAAATATAAGATAATACATAAAATAAATTTTAGATCAACCTAAATTCTGTGATAAATCGCTTGTACACTATGTTAAGAATCAAATCCCAATGCACAGAGTGTCGTAGTTTGGCAATCAATACAACAAAGTCATGCAGTTGTGATTCGTAGCACATAATAAATTCTTCTAATATTTAATATTTTTTTATCTCTCTCAACTTTGGATAAATCCATTGAAATTGTTGAAGCTTTTGCTGAAGTGTTCGCTGCTGCTTCTCAACCTCCGAATATACCAACTCCAACACAATACACCTGTTATTGAGCACTCTCAACCGCTAGATGTAGGTCTTTTTACTTGTGATGAAGTGTTATCTGCAATGAAAAAACTGAAACCTAGTATGATTACAGAACATGATACATTACCATCGTTTTTTATTCACGATTGTGCTCCCGTGTTCTGTCAGCCGCTTACACAAATATTTAACCTTGCTTTACAAAGTAAAACATTTAACATAACGCCGGTTTTTAAGAAAGGTGATCGTAACTACATAGAAAATTATAGGCCCATTACTATTCTCTCGGTATGCAGCAAAGTTTTTGAGATCCTGCTTTACACTAAAATACTTGCTTGTGTGAAGCCTTACCTGTCAAGTTACCAACATGGATTATTTGTTAAAAGATCAACTACTACGGACCTAATAGAGTTTACACAATTTATAAGCGAATGTCTTGATGCTAAGCAGCAAGTCGATGTCTTATATTCTGATTTCAGTAAGGCATTTGACACAATTAATCATTCATACTTATTTCTAAATTATCTTCTATTGGCTTTACCCCAAAATTTATATCATTTATACAATCATACTTACATAACCGATCTTCCTATGTTCAATTTAATGGTTTTACATCTGCTCCATTTCAAGTTTCATCTGGGGTGCCTCAGAGCTCCAACTTAGGACCGCTTCTTTTTAATTTATATATTAATGACCTCCTGGACAGATTGGATTGCAAAGTGTTGGCTTATGCAGATGATCTTAAGATCTATAGTCGTATAACATCTATAACTTATTGCTTAGTTTTGCAGAGGAATTTAGACATCATTGAGGACTGGTGTAATACTAACAGCATATGCTTAAATATTAGCAAGTGTGCGATACTTTCCTACACCAAAAGTATGAACCCCTACATTTTCATATACAGAGCTCACCAGTTAGAAATACCTAGAAACCTACCAATTTAAGGATCTTGGTGTAATTTTCGATCAATACTTAACTTTCTCCCCTCACATCACTTCATTGTGTTCGTCTGCTTCTGCCTCTTTAGCTTTCATTATGCGGTCTTGTAGAGATTTCCGTAACATTTTAACAGTCAAAGTGTTATTTTATGCATTTGTTCCATCCAAGTTAGACTATAGCTCTATTGTTTGGTATCCGCACTATCTTTACCAACAGCTGCTCATCGAGCGATTCAGAAAAGATTTCTAAAATACTTATCGTTTAAACTTGATGGCATTTATCCTGCTCGCGGGATAGATTATACCCTCTTGCTGCATAGGCATGATCTCCGTCCTCTTTCTCAGAGGAGAGATGAAGCCCCTAACTATTGTTCTAGGTCATGCGCTACATTTGCCACTATTAGAGCTCGCACTAACACTCTTTACAAGGCTCCGCTAAGCCATATGTACTTGTTATATAGTGACCCTTTCCAATCAAGTATTTAATATTTAAGTGTATAATAATTACTTTTATGTTTTTTTCTTTTTTCTTGGGGTAGCGATTTTTTTTAAAAAATGAATTAATTTTTTTTAACAATTAAAACATTCTTTTTTGATGTTTCGACAAGTTTTTTATTATTGTCTTCTTCAGAAATTATTTACTACAATTTAATTTTTTATATTTAAATAAAAAAAGCCGCTACCTCAAGAAAAAAGAAAAAAAAACATAATTTTACATTATCGGCTAAGAACAAAGCCCATCAAAATAATTACTTTTTTACTTTTTTTTTAATATTTCATACGCTATAATTTTGTTTCTTTTAGTTTTCGATGTATTCATTTCCGATTTATTTATAGTTTGTTATGTAGTATTAGTTGGCCTTTTGTTTTGAATTATTGGCCTTTTATTTTTGTAAAGTTTTTTTTTTCAAATGTATTTTTGCACACTAATGTTATTTTATTTTTGTTATTTTGTCCTATTATTGGAATTTTGTTCTGTTGGGCAATAAACGCTATTATTATTGTTATCTCATTGTCTTTTATTATCAAAATTAAGACGTCATAAGCATTAGTGTTCGAATAATTTTCGTCCATGTTTGGAATCGCTCCAAGGCTGGTTTTCAAGAGGCATTTAGAGATAACGTTATTGCATATTTGTAGTTTATTACGCGAAAATATGTACGAAAACATGAATAGAATGCATATGGTTGCATTCAAATAACAATAATTATGCTGAAGAAGCAAATGTTGTCCACCTATGCCGAAGGTATAACAGAAACTGCTCTACCACAAGACATCAATTTACATCAATGTTAGTTCCGTTTTTCTGGAATACATATACTTTCAGAAAGCAATATTGAACAATTACATTTTTTTATGTACTGAGAGTTAATTATACTCCAATAATTTGTGTATACTCTTTATGTTTTGCTGCTGTTGCTGTTTCACCATTTTCCAGTTCTTCATAGAAATATGGTTCTGTTATAAAATTGGACGTGAAACCACAGCAAATAGTTACCATGAAATTTTCTAACCTTTGTTCAACAATCGTGTTTGGATTATTATTTGATCATATCCTGCAATTGTTCTACAGCATAAAGTCCATCTCTACCCAACCATGTAGCATACGAAATATTCTCAATGCATTGGATAACTGTCTATGGAATCCACAACAACACCGAATGAGGCCAATACCACAAATCACAAACAAGATAGATGCGTCAGTATCTAGGATACCATTCGCCCAATTTTGAAGGGAGTCTTTCCAACTTCGGTGAGACGTAAACCGTTGAGTATGCAACTAAATATGTAGCTGAGCAATTTAATAAGTCTACACTAAAGCTCACAACGAATTTGAAGTTTTGTTTTCATAGTATACCATTGGACAGAGACAACTTGTCAAACTTGTCGACAAATGTTCTCTAGCTGCTTCCATTGCGTTTTACTCACATTCTTAGAGTTTTATGTATACAAGCAGAGTGGTTATGGTTGCAAAACCTTTCCTCTTGCATCTTCTGGAAGAAAACCTCGCATTGGATGTAGGGATCATACAATTGCATTGAGATGCGCATTGAGTATGTGATTTGATTCGTCTTTTAAATCGAAGGACCAGGATCTAGGATAGCCTTTTATTTCATTATATCTCTTTAGAATAATAAGTACTGGAAGCTGGAGAGCATAATACAAGCTATATTAAAAAGAAAACATATAATTAATTACCACTATTAGAACAGCCAAACTGATATGATAATAAGAATCAGCGCACATAAAATCTACAAGCAGGTGTTAGCAAGCCAAAAATTTTATTTCACTAGCTGGTGTTATCATTCCTATTTTGACACAGTTCAACGCTAACTCATTAACCGCCGGCCCTCTATCGAACGGGGACGAGTGTTCATAAATAGAACGTGACAGTTGAAACGTTAGAGAACATCCTCGGCAACGAATGCTTTCCCAAATGTCTCCGCTAGATATTCCGAGGCAGAAAGAGGACTATTGGGTGTCTACGACGCAAATCCGGCCTCCGTTCCAGTTCCGATTAAAGTTTAGTCTAAGTAGCTGTCGTTTATCGTTAAACCCATCGTTCCATCGCGCCATTCTCCGTCCTCCGATTCTTGCCTAATTTTCCTTTCCAGTTCCGTGCAGTAGGATTTGAGTGCGTCCCAGACGGGCGAACAATAACGATATCTGAGCGTGCGGCTTGGAAATCCGAATAATACGTTCGAGTTATTTGAGATTACTATTTTAATTCGAATGGCAATGGGGCGTATTTTATAGGGCAACAGAGGATAAAGTTTAATTAACCTAAACGTCAATCTAGAATGTTACTTAAATATCATACTATATGGAAAAAATCTTAGCTCTGCAACTATGCACATGCTGAACCTAAGTAAAGCCTTGGATCATAGAAAAACTGATTATTACGGAGCAAGATATATCTCTAAAGTTACTAAGTTCCTCATACCTAAAAGATCGTATCCAACTGATGGATTAGGGATTTCCAGTTTCAACCAATGGAGATGAGATATGGGTACCGTCCCACAAGGCTCCATTCTTGATCGTCTGCTCTTCAGTGTATTTGTCAATGACCTTCCACAACCACGTTTTAAAGGAGATGAGATCTGAACCAATGCCACTAGACGGGACTGATGGTCTATTGTAGGGATCGCCATATTAGCAAGGGCAATGAAAGGAGAATAACACTAGGAACGTCATCAGCGCTCTCATTGTTCTAGGGGCTTGTGCCAGAAGCTACATATTTCAACCATTTCAGAAGATATTTAAGCTACTTCGAATGCTGTTTCTACTGTACCAGGAAGTGGTATAAAATGTTCCAGGAGTTGCTTCAGCTGTTCCAGCAGTTGTTTTAGCTGTTCCAGGAGCTGTTAAGCTGTTTCCCTTTGCGCGCTTTGAAGCTGCACCCTCATCAACCAATTACAAGATGCCAAGTGGGAGTAGCCAAGGCGATAAGTAAGAGTGGAGGGGATAAAATGTGATTTGAGATCCCCTACGTGGGATTGTGTTCAAGAACTCACGTAGGATATTTTTTGTTGTTTGGGTGCCCTGTGACATGGAGTCTCCAGAAACACTGCTTTTTGTATTTCCTTTTACCTGCATTCACACAGAGTGTGGTAAGCATTCTCTGTCCTCTCATTACACAGTCTGCACTTGGTATCCCCTGTTAGGACATCTGTTGCGATGCAAAAATGATTCCTACTGAGCTGCACTAGCTCTTTAGCCTTATTTTTTGATGGTCCCTTAAGTAATAAAGGTAATAAAGATCTTACCATGAGTTTGCCTGACTGTGTTATTGCAGTGTTCTTTTTGTTTCTCTTTGACCCAACTTCATTGCTGAATGTCCGCGCACCCACAGCAAAGTAACTTTATTGCGGTCTGTGAGGGTATTCAGTTCACGAATGCATTTCCAAATTAGTCTTGATTGTATCTTGGGATTCACTAGTATTCCTAGTATCGCTTGTCTGTCTGTAGCAATGTAGATCCGTTTACTTTCATAAGCCCTCTGATTAATTTCAATTCCACAATGCAATATAGCGTATGGCTCTGCACTGCAAAAAAAAAAGAATTCTTCATATCAAAAAATATCGACATTTTGGATGTTATTTATGTGATTCAAAGTATTTTTAATTAAAACAAATACGTTATATTTTAAACAAACAACACTCAATGTTGGAATAAAAATTTCATTTTACTTGAGTTTTTGTTTTTTTGGTTCAAACAACTGTTTCAAGTAGCAATACCTTTAAAACATATTGTTGCAATAATTTTTTTGATTGATGAACATGCACAGCACTCGACCGAACAGCGCGATGTTTAGTGTCAAAGCAAGAAATATATTGAAAAAAATATATTTGTTGGAAAAACAGGTTTGTTTCTATTCAAATATTATAGATTTTAGATTTAATAGGAAATATTTTTTCGCATACGCATTGTGTCATACGTTTAGAATTTAGTTGGGGTTAATAATGTTGGTTGATGTTTGTCGTGTCGTATTTTTGCCTGCCGAAAACGTTTTATATTTTTTTATCGTGTTTGGAATTTGCACCATACAATAGCAGTAAGTATTAATAGTATTATCAGGTACTTCATTTCAGTAACTGCATTTTAATATAATGTGCATACCTATACTGATTAAATATGCAAAATATTACAAATGAATCATATACCTAACCGAGTCAGACATTTATTATAGTATTTGGCGTGCGTGAACTCTATTAAAAAAATAGGGTTTTGAAAAATACGTAAATGTTTTCATTGGTAAATATGCAAGCATTTAAACTTTTTCTGCGATTATAGAGTTTTATTTTTTGATCGTTAATGCATCAGTTGATTGTTTTCTTGTTTAGTATCAGTAGGTTAGAAAAATAATATTCAATTATTGTTGCTATGTGCAAAAGTTCGTTTGCGCGTTTCAGTTTAAAAAAAAGTATTTAATACAATACACACTGTCGATTGAACAAGGCACTACTAGTATTTTATCCAAACGCGATGACTGATTACTCAAAACTATCCATGTATTTGTTGCAAAAAACGAATTACATTCGGCGCGTGCGACGCAAAAAAATCAAACCACAATAATTATTTGAAAGAAGAAACACGTATTTTTGTGGCAAATGATAAGTTTAAGCATTTCCGAGTATTTGAATTAAAACTACTCTTGAGAATATACAAATAAAAGAGTTGTTTGACACAAATATATATATATATATTTTTTTTTGTGTTGACACAATCCTTTTTCGGTGTGCTTGAAAAGCCATGGTATATTTTCATAGTAGAAGGGTGATCATTGTATTTCTCACGCCGCTGTAGATTCCAGCTCCTATCCATTCTCAGTTTTAATCGGCCTTAATCTATCAATTCTCTGAAGCTGTCTTTTGTTTTTATCATGTTCAACCGAAAGAATTACCTTTCTCAGAAAAGTGGCTTTATTTAATTGAAAGTTTAGCCGTGTGCTGTTTTGCCGGAAGACATTGCACCTTAGTTTGATTAATATTTTATAATGTCTTTTATAACTCGTTCTGTTTAAAGTAAGACAATAAATACACATTACACTATTATATTATTCATGTATATATTTACAAACATATTTTTAGTTTCTTTAAAATATTAAATTATAACAGTATTTTAAATAAAAAACGACGTTTTGGTTTATTGATTTAAAACCTTTGTCTTTTAACGGAAAATGCAAGCACCTGTATTCAAGCTGAGTGCTTGTGGAAGTATTTTAATTTTATTTATGTTTCCACGTGAATAAGTCTCAGATACACAAACATAATGAACAAAAGTCATATTTTTCGCGCGAGGTTGAAGAAATGGGATAATTGGAATCTTTCAGTTAATATGATTACTTATAGCAAGGAACTTTACACTAGTATATAGTGTTGAAGGTTTTAAAACTGTTATACACAGGAAAAACTTGTTTTCAATCATTTTTCATGCATTTCGTTACAGTTACTAAATTATTACTTGATTTAGGAATATTATTATTATACAGGATTATTCCTGTATTCAATCAAACAAATAATTTGGTTAGTAGATTTATTTGAAACTAGCGCAGTATAAAATATCGCTTTTTATTTCTGTATAGCAGTTTTCTCCCTATATAGTACAGCAGATGAGCAGATATGTACTCTATGTGTGTAGAAAGAAATTTGTCCGCATAATGGTTGCTCTCCTTATTTCATTCCAGTAACAGATAATATTTCGCACAAAACAGGCTGGAAACTACGATCGTAACATACTAATCTGGTATATTTACTAGAACAACATCTGATACGAGTCATCGCCATCGAAAGGGCGGTTTCTTTAACGCCACACTAGAATGCTAGGCTGGTCAAATGCGACCAACTCTCAATACTACTAAGTTTTACAACATTCTAATGGCAAATCCCTCCTTAGTGCATGGGTTTTTGGAGATAATTCATTTTCATTTCCACCAATCTGCATAATTTTCAAGTTCAAAATAAAGAGGACGTCAATCAACTATAAATATCTTTCACTTAAAGGAATAAACTGGTTCAACGAAAAGTATATTATTTCCGAAGGAATGCGTGAATTTAAAATTATATCCTTTTCAAAGAATCACCAAATCATGTTGGCCATATAGAAAACGCAAAAACTTTTGGTTTAATGCAATTCCTTTTAAATAAAAAGGATATTTCTCTCAATGGAGTTAGATTGATTCCAACTTATCAATTCCGTGATTTCCACCACGAAATTTCTGATCCAATCTCATTCCCAAAAGCTTGCTTCCGCATGATGCCATTATGGAGAATATCATTATGTCTGCTATAATATAATAATTATGTATTTTTCATGTTGATATTACTATTACCACTTCCGTTTCGAACCAAATGGTACTTTTTGGAAGGCACCTATTTTCACTATTATAGAATACCAATCATCTTAATTAAAAATCGAAATCAACTTCAATTTTTACTCCTCTCACAGTACTCTGAACAAACAAGGAAACTGCCAACTATTTATACGTAAAACCCCATGTCAGGGATTCCTGCCGCACACTTAAACCTAATCGAATACCTTCGCAACACAAGGCATACATTTCACGATGAAGACCCGACAAGACCGCAAACGGAATGGAACCCAAGTGAAAACTAATTGTAAACATACAATTTGACCGCAGTTGTTGTTGATGAAAGGAGCGTTTTCGTTTGTTTCGGGTACGGAAAGTGGAATGGGAGATGGTGGCAGCATAGGAGAATTTGTTTGCTCTTGTGTCGAGGCGCAACACAGCCTCAATTATGTTATTGTTGTTCGGCTTCCAGAAGTTCTTTACGGAAATATCTGGCGCGCACGGGATGAAATCGGAGATAATGAAACAAAGCCGTTCTTTGATTGCGAAAGGAAAGACCGCAACGCCGAATGCCTGTCGCACAGAAGAGATCTCGTCTATAACGTGCAACAAAATAAGCCCCTGTATCTATGTACATGTATACACTACGCTTACACACCTAGCTTGTATTTATGCATGTAAACGGTATTATGTGTGTACTTGATACGGGAACCCTGCTACCACCACGCTTTTTGTTTTGTGCGTCGCTGGTGGCGTATAAAGTAACATTATGTACCTACTAGCTCTTTGATTATTAATTCTGTCGTAATTAGGTTAAAGCCGCAACACAAATGAAGCTCAGTCTTATTATAATATGCCATGCAATAAACAGAAAAATGATTAACAGATTGTTATATTATTGTATAAGCAGGTGGATTGTAGATATTATTTTAAGATGAATAGGTTAAAAAACGTTTTACTCTCAATTGGAAGTAAAAAATGTGATTTTTTTTGCTAATTTTAAAACACTTATACTTACAATTAGTATAACCTTGTCTCAAAATTAGAAGGAGTGATTTAAATTAGTCGCGCCAAAAAGAAGTCTTTTGATTGAATTACCTTGTTTACACATAAAAAGAAAATATTCCGGAAATCGTCTTTTATTTATTTAAACTGTCGACACGACCTGTAATGTCTTTCTTGATATCATTTATTGCTAATTTTAGCTGTTAATAGATAAAAAGAGAAGTTATTGTTGAGCTAATAGGGCCATAGATAAGGTAGGTTGGTATAGATGGGTCGCTATTAAAAAATTCGTGTAACTGTGCTGCTCGCGCCATCTAGCGATGTGTACCCCCGCTTAACGGACATTTAGCGTGTTTACTTAAAAATTATTGAAATTTAGCTGAGTATTAAAGGAAGACTGTGTTACCATTTTTGCGCAATTTTCAACATATGGAAATCCATATGTTGAAAATTGCGCAAAAGTGGTAACACAGCCTTCCTTTAATACATTTTATTGTTATAAAACGAATAAAAAGACCACACATTCTATAATTAAACATATATTTTCATTGGAACATATTTACAGAAAGTATCTTAACATAGATACAGTCGCAAGCAAATGTTATAGGCACCTCTGACAAAACTAATGGGTTTCATGCTTCTTGCATTTTTTTTGTGACAGTTATTTCAACGTTTATATAATTGTCTTTGTGGTTACAATAGTCTTTATAGATACCTTTTGTAAATGTATTATTTTTTTTATACATCTTCAAGTCTTCGAGAAGTCACTTTCCCCCTCCCATCTAAAAAGTATTATAGCTGTACTAAAAACACTCTAATATGCAACAAATTAATAAGATCTCTTAAAATACTAAAATATTTATAATCTATTACCTACAAGTTTTTATTTTCTCATTTCTTACTCTGATATTCGCCCAAAATTTAGGGTGCCTATAACATTTGCTCGCGACTGTATATGTATAAATTATAAAGTAAAGTATATTCTTTTGCATAACTACATATGATTCGACATACTACATACAGAACAGAAGAAATAAATTACCTGTTGTCTGTGGCAATCTTGGTAGGAATAATGATGGAATAGCTGTTTTCCATAAAAACATGTTAGACGATATGTCTTCTTGAGTAAAATGACTATGGCAGATACGATGATTTCGATAAATAATGTGCGGATCCACACTTCGCAATTTCTCATTTCCAGAAAGCTCAATCCATTTATTGAAGCGTTCCGTATTGTTTCCTGGATTAGGAAACCGTTGTCTAGAGGATGTTCGGTCAGTGCAACCCATTACTGCAGTGGAACGGCCTCTCATGTCTAAAGCAACAATTATACAGTAAATCACTTTTATCACAACAATTTTCACTTTTTAACTTACTTGGTGCAGAAAGAAAGCTTCGTAAAAAAAACTTTTACTATGGAATGCACAGGGGTTCTATACAAAATTAAAAGAAATCATAGAAAACGAAAAAAAAACTTCTGTGAAACGAATAATTATTTGTTCAAGAAAACAAGCCGCAAGAATTTTTGATTTGATAACGCTCGAATCGATAACACTCAATACGCTGTCAGAACCAAAATGACACAAAAACAACAATGGCGGTAACACATGATTTATTCCAGCATTCGGCGCCGTCTGGTGGATTGTACCCCACAACAAATTGTGACGTCACGCTGATATGAACCAATCGTATTTAGTGCGCCCCCCCCTGAATAGGGCTGTAATGTGTTAAGAAATATATTCAAGCACTTTTACAACAGTTTCCCCTTCTAGACGAGAAAAATAATACCTTTTCAGCCTCCGTCCAAAAATACTCATTTTGCATTAGTTCAAAACAGATAATAAATGCTTTATACAGACATAAATGGCAATGTTAGCAAAAATTTTGTAGTGACTTTATTTATCGCTAGTCAGTATCCGTATAACGTTAGTTCCGTGTAACTAAAAATTACGAGCAGGAAATTTAACTTGCTGACAACCTTTCAGAATTTTTTGATATATGTATATCAAGCTGAAAGCACAGTATAGGTAGTATCAGTAGCGTCACTGTCGTATTTATACATTAGTTTTTGAAACTTCGAACCGATGACTTTGGGTTTCTTTTTGGCGGGAAATTCAATTCCTTACATGACAAACTGAAATTTACTGTAGAGGTTCAAGCAGATAAGAAATTCCCCTTCCTAGATATTTTAGTAATAAATAATAAAGGATCCAGCATAACAGATTTACATACAAAACCAATTAGCTCGAATAGAATGTTAAATTTCAATTCTAACCATCCACTGCACCAAAAATTTTATATTATAAAAAATCAAAAACGACGGATACTAACACTTTCCAATAATATTTTTCATGAAAAAACCTAGAAAAACTAAAAACTCGATTAAAGTTAAATAATTATCCTATTAATATTATTAACAAAATTTTATTCACTGCAGAAACACCTGTAACAATTAATAATAATTTAGTATCAACCGGCAAAAATTAATATATATTCCGGGGTTATCACAAAAGTTAAGATACCACTTAAAAACTAATAGTTCGGACATTGCATTTTGCAATGACGACATTCTCGAAAGATTGAACATATTTGGTAATCTTAAGGATAAAAAAGGAATATTGATTTACGCAATGTAGTGTACAAAATAGATTGTATGAATTGTGACTGCTGTTATATAGGACAAAGTTCACAGTTTTTAAAAAAGAGAATTCGACAACACAATTATGATGTAACAACTCGTAATGGTAATACTGGCTTTAAGCATTCGATTGAGACAGGACATATGTTTTTTGATTTTAAAAAACCTTCAGTTTTGGACGTTGGAGGTAATACTCAGAAGAGGTTATTGTCAGAAATTATCCATATAAAACACAATAAATCTTGTAATTTTAATAGAGACGCGGCGAATTTTAGTAACATTTATAACATACTATTGCAGATTGGTATAAAAGAAAACGAAAATAGGAGCGTGTTCTGTTCCAATAGGATTATTACAGTTACTTCATTTTATTAAGAAATATATATTATGTAAAAAATAAAGAACACGGATAATTTTATTTTTAGATTTTATTTTATACTTTAAATGTCTTAAATGATCGGTGTTTCAATGTTGTTTTCTGTTGTCTTGTAACTGTCCTATGCTAAACTTCGAAGTAATGTTGTACGTAAAATTAAATATGTTTCTAATAGATGGTTCTAACTTGTTGATTATAACACTAATATAAGGAAATCTATTAATTAATTCACCTATTAAATGTTATACTTGTGTGTAATTAACAAAAAAGTTAATGTTTGTAGCTGGATAAAGATAGCAGTTTCTATCGAAACGTTTCTGTTATTCACTGAGAAAAAAATTTCATAATCATAAATAAAAATGCAATTATCGTAAGTAAAAAGTTCAGCTGAATAGGGGACAAAAGCACAGATTACTTAGCACACTAAAAAAGAGATCCTAAACACTGATACTAACGAGAAGCAATCTAAGTTATTACGGTCCTCTTCATACCGTAACAATGAAGTTATTATTGATAATTGAACTGAAATAGTATAAGCCAAAAAATATAGCATACAGTAAGGAAAAGATTGCCCATGTTAAGAGTGTGTATTGCTATGAACTATTCTATAACGGCTATCACACCTTCATTTATACAAGCTATTTGATTACTTGTGATAAGAAACGGTATCCTTAATGCACCTTTACTAAATATGCTGATATATAATAGGTAAGGGTTTGCTACAAATAACGAGGAGGTTTAGAAAAATATTTATTAAATAGCTAACTGTGTACTCTGTGTGAATAACTGATAAAATAAAAAGAAAAAGCTCACAAATCTTCGATTATTTATGCAACCGCAACTATAAGTACTGCTATCACGATCAATGCGTAATTCAAAATGTTGCAAATAATTTTTTACTACTATTCGTGTGCTGTAGTTCGATTGCATTATATCGAAGATTTGTGGAGCTTAAATTCGCATTTAAATTTGTAAAGATGGTACGTATACTTATTACTTAAGAAAAAAAGCAGTATATTAGTAATAGTTTTATTTTGTATAGGACAAACACAGTGTGACTAACTGATGTGAATATAATGTAATGTTTAAGCTACATAATAACAACAAGTAGTGGTCAAGTATTTATTGCTTACTTGTTAATCTTTTAGCTCGTATCAAATTGATGTATCTGCTGTGAATATTAGTGCAATATGTTAAGAGATCTGATCTCGATGCTTCGAATGCTTTTTTAATAATAAGTACCTAAACTCCACTTTATCATATTTTTTTACAAATCAGCTTATTTGATTCTATCGCTATTATTTAGTAAAAAAAAAAAACACCTTAATTGTTAACACATTATTTGCTCGAACTGCATTTTCATAACGCTATTTCAGACTCAAGCACTGATTTTCAATGCGAATAATGCCTGTAACCCGCCCAGTGGACTAAACAAGATTTTGATTGCGTGAAAAAAAAACTGCTAACACCATCCATAATTAGCCCTTCGGGGAGGAGATGTATTCATGGAGACTAATTAAGTGTATTGCTGAAAACGCGAACTGTTCATTAAGATATGCTGGCAATTAAACAAAGAATACCTTTAATTAGGGTAATTAGTATATTTTTATTTTATAAAGAGACAAAAAATTTACACAAGTATTTACATTTCTTTACGATGCATAAAGAAAGGGGTCTATTTTAAGGAAAGAAAATAAATATTTTGTATTTAGTAATGCTAATAATGCATACATTCTTACATTTAGGATGATTGCAGTATAATTTGACATAATGTCAAAGTAAATAAAATTTTAATATTACTGTGGGTAAAATATAAGATTCTCGTGTCAGAGTTATTCATCACTTTAGTATTCTTGTCTGCAGGGAATTCAAAAGTTCAAACTGGCATATATCAAACTTATTTATCTTCATTTGCCTACAAAAGGAAAAGCATATCTGTCAATAAGTAGCACCACAACTCTATACACATACGTGTGTATAAACAAATATCTTCCCGGCGACATATAAATTTTAAATCTATTTGTTCAACACCCGCCACAAATCTTTATACGAGAGTCTCCAAGTTTACCATGCCCTCATCCTCTAACTACCGCAGACTTCCTTCCAGCAGTATCTCCTGCAAGTTTATTGTGCACACAAACTCCGCTTTTAATTCTATGTAAGCAGATTTCCATTTTACGACAGGAATAGTGTTTGTCTTTGGAGGAAATCGTCCTCTGCTAGCGCAGTATTCCCGACAAATTGCGGGACAAAGGGGCCGATACAATGATTCGAAACGGAACGGCAAAATCGTTCGGCAAAGTTTGGCAAACACGACGAACTCAAATGGAGCGGCATCGTCTTCGCATTCGAACAATAAACAAAAGACTGTGGAATAGTGAAAAGCGCCTTTATTGAGATCTGTTACTTTTTTACACCGATTTTATTAGGGGTGCTATTCTTTTGTCGTAAATTTCCCGACGAGACGGCACTATTTAAATGATTCCTGATCGAGTTTCCACTTATATTAACATTTTTCGCGTTGGCACTGCGCACGTTCCTCATTTCAGCGTTGACACTTTTAAAATGTGGCACCATGACTCTTCCATCAGTTTTCTTATTGACGTCTTTAACTCTTAATTCGCTAATCGCGATTGAGGTGCTGAGATTCTTCGAGAAACTTGCACGTTTTAGGTTTTGTATCACGTCGATATTATTCGGCTTATTTCCAGCGGCTTTTGCATTATTCTTGAGTCTTGATTCCGTGACGTTGGTTCTCACCACCTTCTTTCTGAGCAAGCAAGAGCTTGTTCATCAGCAATTTCTTCCATCCAATATCCACAGCGCTCTTGCAATCGTCGCGAGCGATTGGCCGTTTGATCTTCTTCCTGAAAATTATCTTCCACACCGCATCCGTATTGCACAGCTCGAAGAATATCTTCGATGTTTGTGATAGGGACAACACATCCTTGGCTGCCAACAATTTTATAATCTTCAAAAACACTTTGGTGGGCAAATAATGGAGCGAATGTTCATTATTGGCTAGGGATTTGCAGAAGTCCAGCACGTGTTCGCCAAAGGTGCTTCGAATCTCATGCTGCAGTAAAGTTTCGTCGTTGAAATCCTGCAGTGAGGCTTTTTGACGTTTTGGATACATGTGCGGTCCATAGGAAACATTCCATACATTCAAATAACTTGCGTACCTGTTATTGTTAGCCCATAGTAGTCTCTGCAAGGAGCTGGTGCGATTGCGTACAATTGAAGGCGAAGATCATCCTCAGCGACCATTATTCTGGATTATTTGTCAAACTGAAAATGATGTCGACATGTCAAATATAAGTGAAAACTAATACGGTGTGGGCAACGCATATACATATAAACAAAAATGGACAGTTAGTAAATTTTAACTACACGGAATCACCATCTTTTCTGAGTTCGTTTTAGCCACGGCCTGCTTGACTTGAACAGTCTGCTTTATACGGCCTGTCGGATCATTCAAATTTACATTGAGTCGGATGTTACACCAGATTCCGGTAAGTAGCGACATCTGCATGCCGTTTTGAGAACATGACTACTTTTTTGACGCTCAAAATGATAGTAATGGGACAATATGGTTTATATTAAAACTAAAGAGTAACCAAATAATTATTACAACTTAAATAACTAACAAGATGTAAAATACAACTTTAAAAAACTTAATAGTTCGATTTTTAACGAAGCAAACAGATTATTTAGAATATTAACTTTAATATTTGTTTATATAACATTCATTCAAATTAGATTGACATTTTGCTGTTACAATCTCGCCAATCGAAGAGTAGGAGTACCCCTGTCTAACTTATAGCAGATGACAAACTACGACGCTTCCCCTCCTTAGGGGTTAAAGTTTAAATATCAACCATCAGATGGAGCCTGTGAAATAAGTGGAAAAAGGGTTGCCTACATGATTAGATAATTGAAATTATGTTTAAACTGTTGCATATAGCTAAGGTTGATTAAAGCCGTCAGGTGTCAAGCAATGGTTTCGAATTTGATTTAACACATCCAGAATCCCATTTCTTTTTAACTCATCATTTTCCTTCGTGAACGTGTAAGTTGTAAATAGCGTAAGGTAAGAAACACTCGCAATTGCTTTTTGTTTGAATTTCTCATTCAGTTTTTGTGGTTATTTATTATTATTTAACTGTCACCAAATGTCAATTTACAATTTCACTCCAAGTGAAAGAACACTAATGAAGACTAATGTATTATATGTTTGCAGCTGATGTTTGCCTTTAAAACCCCTTTAAAATGCTAAAACACTGTAGGAGAAATACATTCAAATTACGCGCCAATAACGACTAACGTTATCCCCCACCACCGCCGCAAATATATATTATTAAGTTTTTCATCTCCTTGGTATATATTATCCCTGGTGAGTATTTTTTTCCAAAAAGTCCGGTAAGTGACGTCAGCGGTAAACACGTGCAACTCATGATTCGACAGGACGAGCAGCTAATTGCAGGTGATCACTCCAATAGCGATGCAGACGCATTACGTCCAATCATGATTCGTCTTTGTAGGGCGCTTCTTTTCAAATTATAGAATTTAATTCAATAAATATGTGTTAAGTTATATGTTTTTGTTATGTGATACAATCGAAAAAGACAATCAAAAATTGCTATGCATACAAAGAACAAAAAACGTCAATTTTTGTGTTGATTAATTTTCTCGATTGTTATTTGCGAAAAGGAAAAGTTTTATTGTATATAAACATTACATATAATGCGCATATTTAAATAAGTTTAAACTCCTTGTATATAAATTTTTACGCTCTCCCATTAAATTATTGTAAAACACTAATTAACCAAAACATCAATCCTCCATAATTGCACTTTAAATCAACTATCATCATCATGTATGTACTGCAATTTAAAATATTCATTGAAATTCTTTGGAGAGACAGAGAAATATCAATTATATGTTTTATTTTTAGAATTAGTTATACAAACTACAAACCACTTCCATAGTGAATTACTTCAGATAATTGATGCCTTGATTATATGATATATTGATTTATATTTTTGTAATTGGTTTGTCTGTTTTATATATAAATACATATTTCACGCAACTGTGTATTTTCTTGAACTTAGTTCATCCAATCTCACAACTACAACTTTATTATTTATTATAAAATATGGTCTTCTTTTGAATGTGATAAGAATCTTCAGCCAAGAATATGTTAGCAGCTATAACTTGCTAGGAACTGCAAAGCAACCAGTACCTAAATATACAGTGAGGTCGTAAATGGTCCCTCCCCCCCCTCCTGATAACTTTTGAATGGTATGAGATATAGCAATGAAACAAAAACCAAGTGAAATTAGAAATAATTTGTGATTTTTTGCCTATAGAGATACGCACATGGCTTCTGATGTAAAATAGAGGGCGTAAGTAGAGGCGCTACAGGAGTTCTGGCGCAAAATCCCATAAGGTTTACACGGGGGGTCTGAAAGTACGTTTTATCCCCTCCACTCCTACCTTTCGTCTTGACTGCATCATGTGATTGGTCGGCTTCGAAGCGCTCGCAATTTGAAACCGATCGGGAACTCCGGGTGACTCAGCGTCCCCCGATGGGGAATGCATGCTTATCGGAGACTTTCGGCGGGATGACGTACGAGTACGGGGCCCCGCGTGACGTAAGACGAGCGAATATGATCAGCGTAAGGTGTTAGGATGCTTACGCCAGCAATATCAAATATACACATGCATTAGCTGCTATAAATGTATAGAATAAAATTATTCTAGAAACTTAATAACTATAATGAAATTCTAACATTAAATAATAATAATTCAATATTCTTCTTGTTATATATAGATTAAAAATCAAGGTAGTATAAATTATTTTATTTATTTAATATTATATATCGTATTCGATTAGGAATTTTAGGAACTTAATAAACTATAATAAAATTAAACAATATAATTAAATATTTTTCTTGTTATACAGATTAAAATTTAAATAACTTAAATTACTTTACTAATTATTACTTTTCATTTAAAACTTGAACAAACATATTTGACTGTGTTAATAATTGACCCAGAGGAATGTAGCCGTCAGCACTAAACATTGAAACATCCATGTACTTCCATATATGCGACAATTGCTGTGTATGCAATCTTACGGATTCGTTGCTGCTTGTTTATGGAAACCGCGAATTAATTTGAAATACAACGAAATCCAGATATTTATTAAAATATGGTGACATTAAATAATATAATTCAATTTTTCTTGTTACACAAAAAAATTTGAAATGGCATAAATTAGTTTACTAATTAATAATTTTCAATTAGGCCCTAAACGAGCATATTTGATTATGCTGAAAATAAACTTCGATATAATAAGAATACAAATTGATTCATCATAATTATTTGGTGTTCTCCCTGATATCATAGATACTAAGTACTTTAATAAAACAATACGAAGCCGGCTATCTTTTATAGGTAATCAAATACAGAAATGTGTTATTAATTTATTCTCTTCAAATTAATATTGACTATTATGAAAAAATAACACAAATAGACTGGATAAGCTGGATAATAAAACTAATTGTTTAGGTGAGTCTAGTACGCGGTACGTGCGCGAATAGAGAGAAGTTATTTATACAGGCGAGATACTTATCGTCCGCATTTATTGTCTATCTTTGATAGAGACAAGACGTCAGCAGTTCACATTTGTGTTGTTGGTGTTGTTGTGTATTAACGTCGTGAGTAGGAAGATGGTTTCATTACAAAACGTTCAATCTTTTTCAAGAATTGTTGAGGAGACTCGCTCTAGAGTTTTAACTGTTAATGATGATCCTTCATCGATCGAGCCGGCTATTAAAGAGTGTGGAAAGAATATTCGCGCTATGAATGCAGCATTGAAGACTTCAATAACAGTAAGCGAGAAGCAACACATCACCAACTGTGTGAGCTCTAATGCAAGGCTTTCGCACCATGATGAAGTCACTGCGAGCGATTTTTGGGAGTAGTTATAAGCCAGCTCATCCAAATCGGGCAAATTATACAAGTACCCGTGTAAAATGGGCAAATTTAGAGTCCGCCTTTGCCAGCAGGATTCATACAGGAGCGGTGATTAACTTACAGCATAAAGACCCAGCTGAGTTCCTGAAAGATGCGGGGACCTTATCACACGGCGCATACGTAATTCCTTGAAGAAGGAGACAGCACTGAAAATAAATGCTGTTTTCTGTGGCGAATTTATTATCGTTAAGGGGGATACAGAGATCTTAGAGTTCAAGTATTTGAAATCTAAAAATGCCCCTGTATACCGAGACACTGATTTAGAGGACTGGTTCGAACAACACGTGAAAGCTCAAATCATACGGGAATTGGAGGAATTTCAGGTATGTTATAATATTTAAAGTAGTTTATGAATTTGTTCATGTAATTCTAATTTTAAATAATGGTTTTAGGAACGTGATAGCGGTTGGGCCTTGAATGCAATCATAAACATTGTATTTAACGTTAATAAGTTTACACCGCAGCTGGGCTCTTCCTACGTAGAACTTCCTCGAGCCATCAGATTGAAACACGCCTGCGTCAATGTTAAAAACGACGATGAGGCGTGTTTTGCCTGGTCCATTGTGGCTGCTCTTACCCTGCTCAAAAGGACCCCCAACGCACTTCAAAATATCCCCAACCATCAGATGTGTTAGAGCTGGCAAACATCACCATGCCGATGACAATAAAACAGATACCTCGATTTGAGAAACAAAACGGCATATCCATTAACGTTTACATCCTGGAGAAGTTAAATAAAAGAAAATATAACGTTGTACCCACTTATTTGACGAAAAACAAACAGGAGAAACATGTTAATTTGCTCCTGATACAGGATGAGGAGGGCGATGACGATGGTAATAAATCACGCTTCCACTACGTGTGGATAAAAGATTTAAGCCGCCTTGTTTCCACACAGCTCAGTAAAGAGCACGGCAGAAAATATTTCTGCGATCGCTGCCTCCACTACTTCCGCACACAATACAAGTTAGATGTTCATTTGGAGGACTGTATCGCTATGAATAATTGTAAAGTGCGTTTACCATCATCAGAGCAAGCCAACTTAAAATTCAAGAACTACAAGAACAAGGAGCCTGTTCCATTTATCGTGTATGCTGATCTGGAGTGTTTGCTAGTGCCAACCAAAAGGGAATTAATAAAAATACAAGACCATATCCCATACAGCGTGGGCTATTACGTAAAGTGTGCCTATGATGATTCTTTAAGCTTTTATAGATCTTACCGTGGCGAAGACTGTCAGAAATGGTTTGCGCAAGAAATGTGTCAGCTTGCCGAAGACGTAGAAACGGTGTTTCTTTGCCCACTAGCGATGGAACCTCTTACGCATGCGCAAGAGTTGGAGTTCAGTTCTGCTTCACACTGCCACATCTGTGAACGACCCTTTGCCACTGAGGATATTAAAGTCCGCGATCACTGCCATCTTACTGGTAGGTATCGTGGGCCTGCTCACGAGGGGTGTAATATTAATTATACAGATAGTCATACAATTCCTGTGGTATTTCATAATTTGTCGGGATATGATTCTCATTTTATTATTCAAAATCTTGCTAAAGATTTCGAAGGTCGCATAGATTTGCTTCCTATAAACAAGGAGAGATATATTTCGTTCACAAAAAATATTGATGATAGTTTCGTTGAGTTTAGATTTATTGATTCTTATAGATTTATGGCAAGCGGGCTAGAAACCCTGGCATCACACTTAGACGTTTTTCCAAATTTGAAATCACAATTTCAAAATTTAAACGATTCAAAATTTAATTTATTAACACGTAAGGGTGTGTTCCCTTACGACTACACAGATTCCTTTTCTAAACTTGACGAAATACAACTACCGGATAAAACTAAATTTTACAACTCGATGACGGATACCGATATTACGGACGCGGATTATACGCATGCCAACGAGGTGTGGAACTCATTTGGCTGTCAAAGTTTGGGGGAATATTCAGATTTATATTTGAAAACAGATATTTTGTTACTGGCGGACATATTCGAACAATTTCGATTGAGCTGTTTGAAAACATACGGTTTGGACCCAGCTCATTACTATACTTTACCCGGGTATACTTGGGATTGTATGCTCAAGTTTACTCAAATAAATCTTGAACTTCTAAGAGATATTGAAATGTTTCTATTTATCGAAAAGGGTATACGAGGTGGTCTAAGCCAATGTTCGAAACGTTACGCAACAGCTAATAACAAATATTTGCCAAATTATCAATCAGATCAGCCATCAAAGTTTTTAATTTATAATGACATTAATAATCAATATGGATGGGCAATGTCACAGTGTCTCCCGTATGGAGGATTTGAATGGGTGGAAGGTGATTTAAACAACTTTAATTTCAACGTACCCGCCGATAATGATGAAGGTTACATTCTTGAAGTTGATTTAGAGTACCCACATATCATTCACGATTCCCACAGCGACCTACCATTCTGTCCTGAACATCGCGTTCCAGAATCTCAGAAATCTAAAGAATCCAAACTACTGGCTACTTTACACAATAAAGAGGGTTACGTAATACATTATCGGAATCTTCAGCAGGCTTTAGAGAACGGATTAGTTCTAAAAAAGGTTCACCGCGTATTAAAATTTAAACAATCCCCGTGGCTCAAGTCTTACATTGATTTAAATACAAAATTGCGTCAGCAGGCTGTAAATGAGTTTGAGAAGAATTTGTTTAAACTTATGAATAACGCCGTATTTGGTAAAACGATGGAGAATATCCGTAAACATTCCATCGTAAAATTGTTAACAAAATGGGAAGGACGATACGGTGCTCAGGCGTTGATAGCGAAGCCGAATTTTAAATCCTCAACAATATTTGATGAGAATTTAGTAGCAAATGAATTCAACAAAACCGAGATCTATTTGAACAAACCCATTTACGTTGGCATGTGCATCCTTGATATATCTAAATTAAAAATATACGACTTTCACTACTCCTATATGAGGAGTCGATTCGGAGATAAGGCACGAGTCTGTTACACTGAAACCGACTCACTTATATACGAGGTGGAATGCGATGATTTGTATGAAGTAATTCGGTGCGACGCTTCTGAATATTTTGATACTTCCGATTACCCGGAAAATAATATTTTTAATATTCCTCGTCTAAACAAAAAAGTTCTTGGTATGATGAAAGATGAAAATTGTGGCAAGATAATGTCTGAGTTTGTCGGGCTCCGTTCAAAGATGTATGCATATAAAGTGGATGGAATGGACAAAGATAAGAAGGCCAAGGGCGTAAAGAGGCACATTGTGAAAAATAAAATTACATTCGACGACTACATACAATGTTTAAAAGAGGGTAAAGAAACATTTGTTGAACAGCGATTATTCAAATCAGAAAAACATTTGGTATCAACCATCAAGCAAACGAAAACTGCTCTAAGTCCTCACGATGATAAGAGGTATATCATCCCTACTACATATGATACCTTACCGTGGGGGCATTGGCGCTTAATGGAATCATCATAGCTGCTAAGCGAGCCTTCAAGAGCCAAACAAGTGGATATAGAGAATGATGGAGGACCTTAAGTACAAAGATAACAACATACTGCTTATAAATGGAAAGCAAATACCTACTAATGAAATTGTGTTATACAAAATACAAGGAGACGAAATCGTCTAGGGACTATTTCGAACAGGCACCAAAAATTGTGGGTGAAATAAAAAGGAAGTAAACTACAGAAAAAAATAAGCCGTTAATGAAATCAAAACGTATATAAAATAGTTTTATATTTTAATCAATTTATTTGCAAAAATAGTGTATTACTGTCATAAATATTAATCTCATTAATAAAATGTGTTTCGCTAAAATTATTTATGTTTTATTCATCAACCCTCTTTGTAAGCATAAAACTTTACCGTATTTTGATTGACCCTGTATAGGATATATAGATCAGGAGAACTAAACCATTAGAATATCCATCTAGAAAAATCTGAATGTTAAAATGTAAAGTAGATTATACATTACATTTAAAAAAGTCAATTTTAGTGTTTAAAACTATTATTATTATTATAACAGGCGTATCACCAAATTATGTATACCCAAAAGCGCCCCTCATAATTCAATGACATTATTCATAGGTCGGTAAATTGCTTAAATAGTAGGAAATGTTAGTAGATTTCTACCAAAATATTTGGCGTCGAACGTCGCTATGGATCGAGCACCCCAGAGTTTGACCAGCTAACATATTTGGGTAAGTTCGAAAAACCGACTCATCTTCGCAACCTACAAATGGGATTACCCATACATCGATGTTTTTTAAAATAATTCACGTTTTTACAAATAACTAAAATAAATATGAAGGTGTGTGTGTTGACTCTATTTTAGAAAATATCAAGGTGTTTCAAATTATATATATGATCTTCAAATCAATTGTTAATAACACCCTTTTTGTTGTTTTCTTTTTCTATCTCTCTAGGAGTCCTTATACACCAAAAACTACCTCTATTACAAATGGAAGAGTGCGCTTCATACATATGTATAACGATGCATATAACTTTGTGCAGTTAAGATGGATCGTATAGTATTTACGCACGGGAATTCTATTTATTCCTGATACAAGTACTAAACAATAAGCACTAAAACGTACTTTGTCTGACAAATATTCGTCTAAGACCTTGATAATAATGTTCATAAAACACAAGTAAGTAATAATTTCAAACGTACCTAGACTCATATACCTCCCCCAATCTGTATGCTAAATATATTAATAACTAACTAACTAGCATCATCTTCAGAAATCAAGGATAACACCGGGAAAAGGTAAGACGATTATTTTTATAGCCATTTATTCATAATATATGCATAGATACCCCAAATACGCACATCTTCAGTAGATATATATTCGTAAATTCAATTTTTTCTTCTTCATATATTTATATATGATTATTAGTAAAGTTTTAATTATTGTTACGATATCAGATTATAGTATAACTTACTTAAACTGTTATACGTTAACAATTGAAAAAAAAAAAAAAAAATGTTTTCCATTAGAATTACGGTTATTATCTCTTAGAGGATGTCAACAGGTTTTAACTCGATTCAATGCGACTTCTAATACATACATCGTTTTACATCATTCCACCTATATTTTTATTATTCAGCGGCAGTGATAGTAACACATATAAATACATATATAAGACAAAGAAGAAAACACTGTAGTTGTATATCATATTGCATAGTGACACTTTCAATGATAATTTGTAAATTATGCATTTTTAAATTATCAAAACGCATTAGTCAACGCAACTGAATTAAATAAAATGTTAACAAATATTTTTACCAGGTTTTTATCATACAAACACATATAAACTTTAATAAAAAGTTCGTTGCAATATACTCTTCCTCTCTTTCAGTAGGCATTATGTTGTGATTGTTGTGTCAGCAATTTCACACATAACATATACAGGTACATACGTCCGAGGTGAGTGTATACAGTTCCCATCAAATTGAATGTAATACGATAGCTACATTAACGTTTAAATTTATGAATTCATGCTCATTTTTCAAATGTTCCATCAAAACTCCACTAAACGGGATGTATCATCTAAGTCTAAGCTATTATTAAGGAACTATTTTATTTATATGAGTCTGTAGATATCATATATAAATAATGCTTGATAAAATGTAAACGTAATCTGTTGAAATAGATGTTCATCACAACGTCTAAGTTAGATATATTAAATATAAGAATCGGTCCTCAAAATTGATAGATTGTATCACGTGGAAGTATATGCTTAGATCTCTGGAACAGCCCTGTTCCATCTAGGAACAGCTGGAACAACTCAAAATAGCTCCTGGAACAGCTTAAACAGTTTAGAAGTTTTTGTGAGCTGTTTAAGCTGTTCCAGGAGCTATTTTGAGTTGTTCCAGCTGTTCCTAGATGGAACAGGGCTGTTCCAGAGATCTAAGCATATACTTCCACGTGATACAATCTATCAATTTTGAGGACCGATTCTTATATTTAATATATCTAACTTAGACGTTGTGATGAACATCTATTTCAACAGATTACGTTTACATTTTATCAAGCATTATTTATATATGATATCTACAGACTCATATAAATAAAATAGTTCCTTAATAATAGCTTAGACTTAGACGATACATCCCGTTTAGTGGAGTTTTGATGGAACATTTGAAAAATGAGCATGAATTCATAATTTTATACGTTAATGTAGCTATCGTATTACATTCAATTTGATGGGAACTGTATACACTCACCTCGGACGTATGTACCTGTATATGTTATCTGTGAAATTGCTGACACAACAATCACAACATAATGTCTACTGAAAGAGAGGAAGAGTATATTGCAACGAACTTTTTATTAAAGTTTATATGTGTTTGTATGATAAAAACCTGGTAAAAATATTTGTTAACATTTTATTTAATTTAGTTTCGTTGACTAATGCGTTTTGATAATTTAAAAATGCATAATTTACAAATTATCATTGAAAGTGTCACTATGTAATATGATATACAACTACAGTGTTTTCTTCTTCGTCTTATATATGTATTTATATGTGTTACTATCACTGCCGCTGAATAATAAAATGTAGGTGGAATGATGTAAAACGATGTATGTATTAGAAGTCGCATTGAATCGAGTTAAAACCTGTTGACATCCTCTAGGAGATAATAACCGTAATTCTAATGAAAAACATTTTTTCAATTGCAATTGTTAACGTATAACAGTTTAAGTAATTATACTATAATCTGATATCGTAACAATAATTAAAACTTTACTAATAATATATATAAATATATGAAGAAGAAAAAATTGAATTTACGAATATATATCTACTGAAGATATGGGTATTTGGTGTATCTATGCATATATTATGAATAAATGTCTATAAAAATAATCGTCTTACCTTTTCCCGGTGTTATCCTTGATTTCTGAAGATGATGCTAGTTAGTTAGTTATTAATATATTTAGCATACAGATTGGGGAGGTATATGAGTCTAGGTACGTTTGAAATTATTGCTTACTTGTGTTTTATTGAATTTATCTATGACAATTATTATCAAGGTCTTAGACGAATATTTGTCAGACAAAGTACGTTTTAGTGGTTATTGTTTAGTACTTGTATCAGGAATAAATAGAATTCCCGTGCGTAAATACTATACGATCCATCTCAACTGCACAGAGTTATATGCATCGTTATATGTATGAAGCGCACTCTTCCATTTGTAATAGAGGTGGTTTTTGGTGTATAAGGACTCCTAGAGAGGTAGAAAAAGAAAACAACAAAAAGGGTGTTATTAACAATTGATTTGAAGATTATATATATAATTTGAAACACCTTGATATTTTCTAAAATAGAGTCAAAACACACACCTTCATATTTATTTTAGTTATTTGTAAAAACGTGAATTATTTTTAAAAATAACAATGTATGGGTAATCCTATTTGTAGGTTGCGAAGATGAGTCCGTTTTTCGAACTTACCCAAATATGTTAGCTGCGCAAACTCTGGGCGCTCGATCCATAGCGACGTTCGACGCCAAATATTTTGGTAGAAATCTACATTGAACATTTCCTACTATTTAAGCTATTTACCGACCTATGAATAATGTCATTGAATTATGAGGGGCGTTTTGGGTATAAATAAGTTGGTGATACGCCGTTCCTATAATAATAATAATAGTTTTAAACACTAAAATTGACTTTTTTAAATGTAATGTATAATCTACTTTACATTTTAACATTCAGATTTTTCTAGATGGATATTCTAATGGTTTAGTTCTCCTGATCTATATATCCTATACAGGGTCAATCAAAATACGGTAAGTTTTATGCTTACAAAGAGGTTGATGAATAAAACATAAATAATTTTAGCGAACACATTTTATTAATGAGATTAATATTTATGACAGTAATACACTATTTTTGCAAATAAATTGATTTAAATATAAAACTATTTTATATACGTTTTGATTTCATTAACGGCTTATTTTTTCAGTACTTTACTTCCTTTTTATTTTACCAGAATTTTTGGTGCCTGTTCGAAATAGTCCCTAGACGATTTCGTCTCCTTGTATTTTGTATAACACAATTTCATTAGTAGGTATTTGCTTTCCATTTATAAGCAGTATGTTGTTATCTTTGTACTTAAGGTCCTCCATCATTCTCTATATCCACTTGTTTGGCTCTTGAAGGCTCGCTTAGCAGCTATGACGATTCCATTAAGCGCCAATGCCCCCACGGTAAGGTATCATATGTAGTAGGGATGACATACCTCTTATCATCGTGAGGACTTAGAGCAGTTTTCGTTTGCTTGATGGTTGATACCAAATGTTTTTCTGATTTGAATAATCGCTGTTCAACAAATGTTTCTTTACCCTCTTTTAAACATTGTATGTAGTCGTCGAATGTAATTTTATTTTTCACGATGTGCCTCTTTACGCCCTTGGCTTTCTTATCTTTGTCCATTCCATCCACTTTATATGCATACATCTTTGAACGGAGCCCGACAAACTCAGACATTATTTTCCACAATTTTCATCTTTCATCATACCAAGAACTTTTTTGTTTAGACGAGGAATATTAAAAATATTATTTTCCGGGTAATCGGAAGTATCAAAATATTCAGAAGCGTCGCACCGAATTACTTCATACAAATCATCGCATTCCACCTCGTATATAAGTGAGTCGGTGTCAGTGTAACAGACTCGTGCCTTATCTCCGAATCGACTCCTCATATAGGAGTAGTGAAAGTCGTATATTTTTAATTTAGATATATCAAGGATGCACATGCCAACGTAAATGGGTTTGTTCAAATAGATCTCGGTTTTGTTTAATTCAATTGCTACTAAATTCTCATCAAATATTGTTGAGGATTTAAAATTCGGCTTCGCTATCAACGCCTGAGCACCGTATCGTCCTTCCCATTTTGTTAACAATTTTACGATGGAATGTTTACGGATATTCTCCATCGTTTTACCAAATACGGCGTTATTCATAAGTTTAAACAAATTCTTCTCAAACTCATTTACAGCCTTCTGACGCAATTTTGTATTTAAATCGATGTAAGACTTGAGCCACGGGGATTGTTTAAATTTTAATACGCGGTGAACCTTTTTTAGAACTAATCCGTTCTCTAAAGCCTGCTGAAGATTCCGATAATGTATTACGTAACCCTCTTTATTGTGTAAAGTAGCCAGTAATTTGGATTCTTTAGATTTCTGAGATTCTGGAACGCGATGTTCAGGACAGAATGGAAGGTCGCTATGGGAATCGTGAATGGTATGTGGGTACTCTAAATCAACTTCAAGAATGTAACCTTCATCATTATCGGCGGGTACGTTGAAATTAAAGTTGTTTAAATCACCTTCCACCCATTCAAATCCTCCATACGGGAGACACTGTGACATTGCCCATCCATATTGATTATTAATGTCATTATAAATTAAAAACTTTGATGGCTGATCTGATTGATAATTTGGCAAATATTTGTTATTAGCTGTTGCGTAACGTTTCGAACATTGGCTTAGACCACCTCGTATACCCTTTTCGATAAATAGAAACATTTCAATATCTCTTAGAAGTTCAAGATTTATTTGAGTAAACTTGAGCATACAATCCCAAGTATACCCGGGTAAAGTATAGTAATGAGCTGGGTCCAAACTGTATGTTTTCAAACAGCTCAATCGAAATTGTTCGAATACGTCCGCCAGTAACAAAATATCTGTTTTCAAATATAAATCTGAATATTCCCCCAAACTTTGACAGCCAAATGAGTTCCACACCTCGTTGGCATGCGCATAATCCGCGTCCGTAATATCGGTATCCGTCATCGAGTTGTAAAATTTAGTTTTATCCGGTAGATGTATTTCGTCAAGTTTAGAAAAGGAATCTGTGTAGTCGTAAGGGAACACCCCTTACGTGTTAATAAATTAAATTTTGAATCGTTTAAATTTTGAAATTGTGATTTCAAATTTGGAAAAACGTCTAAGTGTGATGCCAGGGTTTCTAGCCCGCTTGCCATAAATCTATAAGAATCAATAAATCTAAACTCAATGAAACTATCATCAATATTTTTTGTGAATGAAATATATCTCTCCTTGTTTATAGGAAGCAAATCTATGCGACCTTCGAAATCTTTAGCAAGATTTTGAATAATAAAGTGAGAATCATACCCGGACAAATTATGAAATACCACAGGGATTGTATGACTATCTGTATAATTAATATTACACCCCTCGTGAGCAGGCCCACGATACCTACCAGTAAGATGGCAGTGATCGCGGACTTTAATATCCTCAGTGGCAAAGGGTCGTTCACAGATGTGACAGTGTGAAGTAGAACTGAACTCCAACTCTTGCGCATGCGTAAGAGGTTCCATCGCTAGTGGGCAAAGAAACACCGTTTCTACGTCTTCGGCAAGCTGACACATTTCTTGCGCAAACCATTTCTGACAGTCCTCACCACGGTAAGATCTATAAAAGCTTAAAGAATCATCATAGGCACACTTTACGTAATAGCCCACGCTGTATGGGATGTGGTCTTGTATTTTTGTTAATTCCCTTTTGGTTGGCACTAGCAAACACTCTAGATCAGCATACACGATAAATGGAACAGGCTCCTTGTTCTTGAAGTTCTTAAATTTTAAATTGGCTTGCTCTGATGATGGTAAACGCACTTTACAATTATTCATAGCGATACAGTCCTCCAAATGAACATCTAACTTGTATTGTGTGCGGAAGTAGTGGAGGCAGCGATCGCAGAAATATTTTCTGCCGTGCTCTTTACTGAGCTGTGTGGAAACAAGGCGGCTTAAATCTTTTATCCACACGTAGTGGAAGCGTGGAGTATTTCCACCATCGTCATCGCCCTCCTCATCCTGTATCAGGAGCAAATTAACATGTTTCTCCTGTTTGTTTTTCGTTAAATAAGTGGGTACAACGTTATATTTTCTTTTGTTTGACTTCTCCAGCATGTAAACATTAATGGATATGGCGTTCTGTTTCTCAAATCGAGGTATTTGTTTTATTGTCATCGGCATGGTGATGTTTTTGAGATTCAATACTGTCGAGGGATGTGGATATTGAGATAGTCGCTGGGGGTTCTTGTTCACGGGGGAATAAGGCTGATACAACGGACCAGGCAAAGCATGCCTCATCGTCGTTCTTAACATTGACGCAAGCGTGCTTCAATCTAATGGCTCTAGGTAGCTCGATATAAGAGGATCCAAGCTGTGGGGTGAATTTATTGACATTGAATACAATGTTTATGATTGCATTCAAGGCCCAACCGCTATCACGTTCCTAAAACCATTATTTAAAATTAGAACTACATGAACAAATTCATAAACTACTTTAAATATTATAACATACCTGAAATTCCTCCAATTCCCGTATGATTGGAGCTTTCACGTGTTGTTCGAACCAGTCCTCTAAATCAGTGTCTCGGTATACAGGGGCATTTTTAGATTTCAAATACTTGAATTCTAAGATCTCTGTATCCCCCTTAACGATAATAAATTCACCACAGAAAACAGCATTTATTTTCAGTGCTGTCTCCTTCTTCAAGGAATTACGTATGCGCCGTGTGATAAGGTCCCCCGCATCTTTCAAGAACTCAGCTGGGTCTTTATGCTGTAAGTTAATCACCGCTCCTGTATGAATCCTGCTGGCAAAGGCGGACTCTAAATTTGCCCATTTTACACGGGTGCTTGTATAATTTGCCCGATTTGGATGAGCTGGCTTATAACTACTCCCAAAAATCGCTCGCAGTGACTTCATCATGGTGCGAAAGCCTTGCATTAGAGCCACACAGTTGGTGATGTGTTGCTTCTCGCTTACTGTTATTGAAGTCTTCAATGCTGCATTCATAGCGCGAATATTCTTTCCACACTCTTTAATAGCCGGCTCGATCGATGATGGATCATCATTAACAGTTAAAACTCTAGAGCGAGTCTCCTCAACAATTCTTGAAAAAGATTGAATGTTTTGTAAAGAAACCATCTTCCTACTCACGACGTTAACACACACACACAACAACACAAATGTGAACTGCTGACGTCTTGTCACTATCAAAGATAGACAATAAATGCGGGCAATAAGTATCTCGCCTGTATAAATAACTTCTCTCTATTCGCGCACGTACCGCATACTAGACTCACCTAAACAATTAGTTTTATTATCCAGCCTATCCAGTCTATTTGTGTTATTTTTTCATAATAGTCAATATTAATTTGAAGAGAACAAATTAATAACACATTTCTGTATTTGATTACCTATAAAATATAGCCGGCTTCATATTGTTTTATTAAAGTACTTAGTATCTCTGATATCAGGGATAACACCAAATAATTATAATGAATCAATTTGTATTCTTATTATATTGAAGTTTATTTTCAGCATAATCAAATATGCTCGTTTAGGGCCTAATTGAAAAATATTAATTAGTAGACTAATTTATGTCATTTCAAATTTTTATGTGTAACAAGAAAAATTGAATTATATTATTTAATGTCGCCATATTTTAATAAATATCTGGACTTCGTTGTATTTCAAATTAATTCGCGGTTTCCATAAACAAGCAGCAACGACTCCGTAAGATCGCATACACAGCAATTGTCGCATATATGGAAGTGCATGGATGTTTCAATGTATAGTGCTGACGGCTACATTCTTCTGGGTCAATTATTAACACAGTCAAATATGTTTGTTCAAGTTTTAAATGAAAAGTAATAATTAGTAAAGTGATTTTAAGTTATTTAAATTTTAATCTGTATAACAAGAGAAAAATATTAATTATATTGTTTAATTTTATTATAGTTTATTAAGTTCCTAAATTCCTAATCGAATATGATATATAATATTAAATAAATAAGATCATTTCTACTACCTTGATTTTTAATCTATATAACAAGAAGAATATTGAATTATTATTATTTAATGTTAGAATTTCATTATAGTTATTGAGTTTCTAGAATAATTTTATTCTATACATTTATAGCAGCTAATACATGTGTATATTTGATATTGCTGGCGTAAGCATCCTAACACCTTACGCTGATCATATTTGCTCGTCTTACGTCACGCGGGGCCCCGTACTCCTACGTCATCAGCCGCGAAAGTCCTCCGATAAGCATGCATTCCCCACCGGGGGGCGCTGAGTCACCCGGAGTTCCCGATCGGTTTCAAATTGCGAGCGCTTCGAAGCCGGCCAATCACATGATGCAGTCGAGACGAAAGGTAGGAGTGGAGGGGATAAAACGTACTTTCAGACCCCCTGTGTAAACCTTATGGGATTTTGTGCCAGAACTCCTGTAGCGCCTCTACTCGTGTAGTTAACACCCAAGTAAAATTTACTTTTTTATTTGATACACCCTGTATATATAAAAATTTCGTAGAATTAAATGTTGCATAATTTAGGAATATATTAAAACTTTCAAAGCGTATGATATTTTAATAGCAATTAAAAGTTTTTTTAGTCACATCCTACCGTGAGAAAACAAGTTTTTTTGCTTATAACTTTATTTTAGAAAACAACAGCTTTAAACCTTATATCACAGAAAAGAGAAACGTCAGCTGTACCCAAGAATGATAAAGATTTCTCAGTAACTACTTTATTTGACATTTTTTTATAATAGTGTAGTAAGACTTTTTTGTTCAGTGTGGAATTTTCTTTTAAATTGCAAAAAAATATACAGGGCGTTCCATTAAAAAAAAAAATTGGACGAATATCTAGAGAACGCGACGCTCAATTGTTTTCCTGTTTTCACAATTGTAACCGCCATAAAAAATACTACTACTTTGTCCATTTGACCGATTCTGTACCTCCAAAGATAACAAAGTTATCAATAGTGCACACTTAAGTGTGGACACCCTGTATACTTGTATGTATTTTCTTCAGACTCGATTGTGAGGTTCGTTTTTGCTTGCTGATGAGTTGCGCTATTGTACGAATTATTGCAGTTAACTACATTACCGAACAATATGTTCGTTATTCTCTTGTTTTCAGTGTGCTCGTCTTCGTAGCAAATAATACAGATATAGGAAAAGAAAAAAACTCACACACGCACAAGATACGATTCGTTAACTCCTTCATTAAGAGATCTCTTAGGGTTGCAGGCACATGGGAATCATTGGTTCATTCTATTCGTGGATGGGGAAAAAAATAAGGACTTTCGTTTCGTTATTTCGGCGTAGGAAGAATAAATATGATCCCGCAGCGTTTTCCTGCGCGCAAACAGAACCTTCACAAGGAACGTGCTGTTTTTAAGAATGATTCAAAAATTCCCTTCTAGATGGCGGACGACATACATACATAAACGCCTGTACTGCGCCGTGCTATGACCAAAAGTCGAACCACGAGCAAACAGAGGTTAACATGTTGTAATAGAATTTTCCAATTAAGTCGGGCAGTCTGTTTATCTTACACGCCTATTTGTTATTTAATATTCGCTGAGGTCAAGTGTTATAGAATAGCTTTTGTGTATCGGGTTAGTGTTAAATTGTTTAATCGAAATGTCGGTTTCATTAAGCAAAGGTATAAGTTTGTTAAGGTCATATACTAACAATTACACTGCGTGACACGATTTTCGTACCTGAAAAACTGATTACTATTATGGTTTTCAATTAGTTACAATATGTAAGCAGCGGATGTTTTTTGTTTCTATCATATCTTGTTTTTGAAGTATACACTGATGGCATTAGATAGGCTATGCCGATTCTGGCACAAAATCTTGGGATTTTCAATGGGGGTAGAGTTCACATTTTATCCCCTCATAGATACAATATGCATATTTACATGTCACTTCTTGCTCGTAGCGACAAATTGAAATGTTCTACCTGATACCGGGTGTCCAGCCTAAGATGCACCGGTCCATAGCCGATTTATTATTGCTTTTTTTTGGAAAAATGTTTCAAATAAATGTTGGCTCGAATCATATTCTACACATTTTAAAATTAGTTTCAGTAATGGCGGACTTCCGGTTGTACCGGAAGTAGATACTAACTTTATTATTTTAAATGGAACACCCTGTACACTGTTGAAAATTTTAACACTTTCTTGACTAATTTAATAGTCAGGAGAGGTCCACACTCTTTTCGTGTTATTTTGTCGAGAACTATAGAAGTTTAAATTTGACGAGCAAAGATAGTCAAGTATTGTCTATTGCTAAGGGGTTATTTTGTCCAACTGACGCGTGAAATTATAAAATACTTCTAGTCACGTTTTATTTGATCTAGACTAAACAAATTTACTAGCTGTTTAACTAAATGAATGCGGTCTATTGGGTGTTTTAACACCATTTTCTAAACACAACGTCTTTTTAATATGCAACTCCTATTTCTTAGTGCTATAATATTCTTTCTTTAAGACGTTTTCTCAATTATAAATATGCAAAACCACTCATTCACAAGTTTTGGTTTCAACTAAACGTACCAATTTTAAAATGATTTTTTGAGAACCATTATAAAATTAAGTGAATGTTTATGCTATTTGATTCAAGTCTAAACTAATTGCGTAAATAGATGTTCCCAATACATCTTTAAGATGTTGAATTTTTTTATGCCCACTGGAATTAACGTTTAATAACACGAGATTGCACTTCGCAAGTCAGTCACATTTGGTGGTTTGTTTGGATATGTTAATACGGAGAATCAAACACGAAAACAGATACACGTGCAATGCAGGTGGTGCGTATAATGCAATACTGTATTAGAATAGGTGGGGTTTCTATATTTCTATCCGAGAGAAAAATTCTGATTGGTTGACGCTTCTGAATGTCTAGAAAAATAGTCAATCCTCATATCTCAACAAAGAATTCACACGAAATTCTAGTCATTTCTGTTCTATTAAATACGCGTAGTCAACTCGTCTGGCAAAGTTTGGTAAAATCAACACTAAAATATTTGACTAGCGCAAAATTAACGCCAACACCGTAATATTTTCAACAGTGTACCCAAAAAACAGTACGTGATAGAAAAAAAGTACATAGGTGTTCTTATTAAGCGATTTGTATAAATAAACAAACAGGAAAAATTGAAGTGGGTACTTCATTTTTTTTTCAAATTTGTAACGTAGTGTTATTGGCAACTATACAGGTTCTTCGACGAATTACAATACATCAGAATTAAATGAAATCTGGAGCATATCTGCATTATTACGATAATACGAAAACTGTATGTTTCCTTTATATCCATTTATATTTATACATGTTACGACCCTGTGTTTCTGGCCAACAAATAATAATTACTAACTAAATGTACTCATAATGTAGTTGGGTCGTTTCAATATCATGCAAAACCCTATATATATATCTCAACTAAATTTACTTCAGAATTTTTTTTTTAGAACCGGGAATATCCTACAGTTGACCGATTCAACTTTCACTATAATATTAAATGTGGGTAAGAGCTATTTAAAAAAAAAAGTGAATGATGCAAAACATTATTTTTAGATAATACATTCATAATTGATTAATTTAAGTGTCAGGGATCTCCCATTTTAAAACTACCAAGTACTATTATACTAACATTGTTTCACCAAAACGTAGTAAAAAGTTGCCGTTGTAATATACAGGGTGTCGAAAAATTAATGACAAAAATTTTGTTGCAAAATTATTTTTTTTTCAAATAGAGCATGCTGTGTATTTATATATTGTTGGATGTATGTAGAATTATATTCTACACCGATTTGGTGTGACGTTCCATATAGCCATTTTCAATAGAATTCTTTTATTTTATTACTACTTCTGTTGATTTTGAAAAAGAATAAAATTGATTTTTTTCCTTCGAATTATTTTACCGTGTTATATCTCAAAGAAAAACTTCATTTGTTTGGGCATACGGTACATAATTTTGTTTGTTTTTTTTTTCATTAATAAAGTTACGTTTCGAATTCTCTTACTTTAATCCATTTTCAAACTATTTACTGTTTTTTTTTTTTTTATATTTTTAATTCCTCCCTCTTGGCCACTCACAAATCTCTATAAATTAACAAAAATCACATGTAATTTTACTTAAAACCAAAACTACAATTTGTAGCCATACCTCACAGTCCTGGGTAATTCCAATTAAAACATGTAAATTATTCAAACTAGTGAAAAACTAGTGTGTCATATGGGAACATTTTTTAAAACTTTTTATTTAAATAACAATTTAAAATGAATTAAATTGTTTAAAAGTAAAATTACATGTGATTCTTGTTAATTTATAGAGATTTGTGAGTGGCCAAGAGGGAGGAATTAAAAATAAAAAAAAAAACAGTAAATAGTTTGAAAATGGATTAAAGTAAGAGAATCCGAAACGTAACTTTATTAATGTAAAAAAAAAAAACAAACAAAGTTATATACCGTATGCCCAAACAAATGAAGTTTTTCTATTACTACTTCTCACGACGTGAAATCCTTAACGATGAATATTAGAATATGAGTTGATGTTTGAGCTATTTCCATAGTCTGTTGAATTTTTTTTTAATCGTAGATACAATTCTAAATTAAGAAATATTTAAGTAAGGAGAGCAGCGGAGTAACGATAACAAATAATTGTTGTTAATGTACTATATTATTATTATTACAATTATTTTTATTATTAATCCTCCAAATTTATTACCATTGTTTTCTATGTAAAAGCGATCTTTTTTGATGAATAATGAATAAACTTATTATTAAAAAATGCGGGGGTATGGGGTACCCGTCCCCCGTTATTAGCTTTTATGAAGATATCTACTTGAGACCATGTATTATGCTGGAAATTATGTTAGGAATAAAAACTTATTTCTGTTATAGTTCATTTGATTTATATCAATAGACAAGTTTATTAATTTTGAAGCTTTATTATTATTTTTCTATTTTTACAATTATTAATTTTCTAAACTTGTTATACATCATCGTATTCTATGTAAAATCGGCCTTCTTTTGATGAATAAGAAAAAGAAAAAATGTAAAAAAAATGGGGGGTACGGGGTACCCCGTCCCCCGTTATTAACTTTTTGCGAATACGGACGACGCCACCCTTAGGGCCATGCAATATGCTGCAAATTATGTTAAGAAGAAAATTTAATATCTGTTATAATTTAGGAAATATTTGCAAAAATTGAAAAATCGTCCAAACTTTGGAGGGGGCTGTACCCCAAAATCGTGCGGATACGCCGATAAAAAAAAATACGTGTCTCTTATTTTAAGGTACTCTTTCGATCTGTTAAGTTTCATCGAAATCGGAGGGGGACACCCGCCGGTGTTCCCTTGTTAGTTTACTTTTAATATCCTCCAAATACGTTCTAATTGGGCCGCTGGTGTTAGAAATTTTCGCGCCTAGTTGACACAGAGAACCGAGAGAAGCGCCGCACGATGGCGCTAGCGTCGCTATGCCACCAATTAATTCCTTCGCATTCGCTTAAACTGTTTGCTTTCACAACGTGCATTTCCCGCATTTAGATGATATGTTCTAAAGTTTAAATAAACGTAACTTCGTTCGGTATACACAAAGACGAGCGCAAAAAGGAACTTAGAAGAGACAGTTGGCGGTTTAGTATTATTGCTTTTATGGCGACTTTTACGAGAAATACACAGAAGAACAAAACGTAAAGTTTTGCGGAACGCTAGCCGATTTTAGCGATGTTCCTGCTGAAACAACTCCGTGGGAGAATAAACATTTGCGAATGAGGGTCGAACCTTAGGATACTTTATTATTATTCACGAAAGGTTTTCCATCGTCTTTTACTCTTGCATATTTTCTGTTTTTTAAAATTCCTGTGTAAACATGACGACTATCTCCTCATGAATCATGCAGATATTTAGTTCGCGTTTCTGTTTTCATTATACACATTTCTTTTCGTTTACATCGAATTTGTTGTGTTATAATTAACATTAGCCGTAGGCTGACTTGTGTTTTAACTCTTGCTCTTTTTATATTTTCACAATTACATCACTAAAATTTCCGTTTTTACACTAAATCTTTAGTGTAATATTTTAAATTGGAAATGTATTCCAGTAAAATGTTAAACGGTTTATGTACTTTTACAACTTACAGTGATAACTGTTAATGGAGAGAGCTGTTGTTTCCTGTGTTGCAGTTTAGGACCTTCATTAGAAGGTATTTTGAGAGTACGTGGTAAAAATATTTAAAAATAATTAAACTGCTATAATTGTATATTCTTTTCAATTGTGGAGATTGTGTACTATAGTTGTAGCAGTTTGGGATAAATTCATTTTGTGATTTGTCCAAATCATCAGTGCTCACATATGATATACAGGGTGATTCTCAATATATGCTCAATATAAACTTGATTCATCAGATTATTTTGATCATAAAAGTTCATAAGAACATATGTCCAAAATCGCTTAATTCTAAAGTTGTACAATGTTTAATAGTAAGTTAACATAATTAATATTTTTATCATAAATTAACAAAATAATTAGTAAAACAAAATTAACTTATACTAACTGTTGAAAATGACCGCCCCCAACTGCAATACAAGCTTCTATCCTCCGTCGTATTGACTGGCGAGTCCGTTCTAAAATACCAGGGGTATTTCGAATTGTTTGAAAAGCTGCGATAATACGATTTCTCAGTTCATCGACATTTTCAATGGGAGTCTTATAAACTAATGATTTAAGGTGACCCCAGTGAAAAAAAGTCCAAAGAATTTAAGTCTGGAGACCGAGGAGGCCACGGTTGTGGACCTCCACGTCCTATCCACCGATCTGGATACGTATTGTCCAAAAACTCTCGAACAACTGAACCAAAATGCGCTGGAGCACCGTCATGCATAAAATACATTTGTAATCTTAATTGCAACGGAACTTCTTCCAGCAGTAGTGGCAGCTCCTCTTCAAGAAAATGCGGTATACCTCGCCATTTTTACCGCATCGGTAAAAAATGTTGACCTATCAAGTGATCTCCAACAATTCCGATCCACACATTGACAGAGAATTGATGTTGATCACGGACATTCACTAGTTCGTGCGGATTTTCTTCGGCCCATATGTGATTATTATGAAAATTAATAATCGCGTTTCTAGAGAAAGTAGCCTCGTCGGTGAAGAATATTTGAGCCAAATAGTTAGGATTTTGTGCGATTTTATATTGCATCCATTGACAAAAAGCCACTGTTTGCGGAAAGTCTGCCGGCAAAAGTGACTGCACCCGTTGAATATGGTATGGATACAACAGTTGATCTTTCAATATTCTCCAAATCTAAAATTTCCCGTTTCACTAAGACGTTGGTGAAGACGGGCAAATATTGAATGATGCGGGATGATACGGTTCGGGTATCGTTCTTCATAAAGACGTCTAGCAGCACGCGAATTTCCATTGGCAAGACCGTAAACGAAATGCATATCTCAGCATTAGTGTAATTCATTTTAGAAAACAGAAACTGGCAGTAAACTGAATGAATACTCTGACAACCATTGAAATGACAAATAAATAATTCCCTCTCAACATAATAGTTTTTGAAGAACCAACTGTGATATTATATCGTGTTAGTCATAGTTCATAATTTATTATTAAACATTCAATAACTTTAAAACCAAACCGTTTTGGACATATACTCATATGAACTTTTATGATCAAAATAACCTCAGGAATCAGCTCTTAAAGTTTATAGTCGCATATATTGAGAATCACCCTGTATAATATAGTTTTTTCTTACGTGTCATCTAAAAGAACATATCAGTACTTAAACAGTACTTTTGCATATAAATTAGAGCTGCGTCGACCCAAAAGTTTATTTATATGTAAATTTCGGAAATTATTGTTCGAGGACGCGAGTTAATTCCTCTTGTGCAAGCGATGGCGATGCAAATACACAATCCGTAGAGCTCAATTTTAATCGATTCTTCGACAAAGGATCGATGAAAATAAAGCCACTGCTTCTACTACGCTGTTTAATTTATTCAACTTACATGTAATATAATTTTTATTCGTTGTTGTATAGTATCACGAAAAACTTGAGCGCGGAAACAATTTCTATTATGATACATTTTATTAAAACAGAATTTAAGAAAATGGGTTAAATTTGCTCTTATCTGACCGAAATTTAATTACACTGCAAAAATTAGTAATTTTTTTCACGCTTTCCTTTTTCATTTATTAAAAAAAAAGAAACTTTTCCTTTTTCCCTAATTCTAAATTTGCTTTTAACGACATGGCGTAACACCTAAATCTACTAATTAATTTAGGATGCCTTGTAATTTTAATCATTAAAGAACTTCATTTTGGCTGGGAAGTTTTGCATCGAAAGCTAACTAATTAAGAAAAGGTGTTTCTTTTTCTTGCACCTGTGTGAAGCTTCAGTTTTTTTAAGATTAAAAAATATCAAGTTTATACGTATAAAATTCAAATTTCCCGCGCACCGCAAAATCGATTAAGTATTTGGCGGCAGATTTAAATTTTATTTATTAATTAAACATCTTCTTAATACAATTTCATTTTAAATATTAATCGAGTGTTGTTTATTATCATTATAGATTTAAATTATTTCGTCTATATCACACTAAAGCACCTAGCTCCTAGTTAATTTATAGAATAGACCGATCTGTTAAAATATATATTTAGGTGAAATTTCTGCAAAAATACAGCGCGAGATGTTTTAACGGCCGTGAGAGGGTAAAAATGTTTTCAAAGCAAACTCGTTCCTAAAAGAAAACCTTTGATTCGCTTCCATTACCTTCGTTCGAGTACATTCGACATCTCTGACATATAATTTTGTTTTTATTGGCCGTCGGTGCGCTTATTTTGAAATCGCTCGAATAATACGAGAGCAAATATTCGTAAGAAAGAGGAGTGTAGTTACAACGTCAGTTCGCTTCGTTCTATAAAATAAAAACGCCGTGTATGTAAGTTTAAAAATATATACAGGGTGTTAGGTAAACATGCGGCAAAAATTCAAGGGGTTATTCCTTGGCTTATTCTAAGAATATTTTGTCCTATGATGATTTTTGAAAAGCCCCTTTGTTTCTAACTTTGTTAGAAGTAATGTTTTAATTTTATATCCAGCCATATTCTAAATAATAAAGAATTGAATTAAAATGGCAAAGTTTTAATAGAACAGATTGTTAATATCTGCCTATCATTCCTAATTTTTGCAAAATTTTATAAAAAAATCGGTTGCGTATATTATTATTATTTCAATATTTTGTCTTGCTCTATACAAGGTGTATCAAATAAAAAAGTAAATTTTGCTTGGGTTGGGGTTAACTACACGACATATAAAGCACAAATCCACCGAAACCGGATTTCATCATTAAGGAATAAAAAAAAGTAAAATTTAGAGCCAAAAATTCTTTAGTCCGGGCCTGATGCAAGGAAACGTCATGTTAAGCACCCGCTAAACGTGGTATTATGTATAAATACATTGCACTCATTCAGTATTATTCTTAATGGTATGCCGTAAGCTCATTTAACGTCATTCTGAATAAATAAAGGCCCTTGTAAAAATAGAAAAACTGAGGCATTTTAAATTTCTTCTTTTTATAAAATAAACATTCCTTATTTGTTAACATTCTACGTAAGTCTACAAAGTATTATTTTTAATATCCTGATAAGACGTTCGAGTTTCACCGGATATGCGACTTCAGTAGTTACAAAACGCGTAAATATTTTTCCTTTGCTTTGTCGAATCGAGAGTTAGTTGTTAATAAACGGTACCATATGAATCTGAGTTATTTCTTTTGGATTTATTTAAGCATATAACGCAATATGAATTGAATCGAATTACACAGAAATAAATGTAGATACAGAAAATTTGCAAACACGCCTTTTTACGAAAACGAATCTATACATTCCCGCGCTTTTGTTGATGCATCAAGCTTCGATTTTCTTTATATGAAATCATGATGGTCCTGAAAAGGATCGTTTTTTCGAGACGGGAAGAATTTAAATAAAATATTCGAAGTGGCTTGCACTCCAAGCGGCGATCCACACAATACTAACAGCGGTAATGGCTGAATGATAGTGGTATGTGGGGGTATACTCGGGACAGCATTTAGGTTGGGCACAGGTGCGGCTCTAGCCCACGGCATTTATAAAATATTGTTTTTCTCGTTAATGCTTACAGATAGACCCCCTGTGCATTAAGACTTTTTGATTGTATATGATTACAGCTGCTACATATAATTATATTTACCTCTCTATCTGATACACCCTGTATAGGTTAAAGAAAAATAGCTATCGTTGATAACATCACAACATTTTCGAGAGTAAATTAACCGTGTGCTTAGTGCCCATTCTGGTACATATAACGATAAGAATACGCCCTTACTCTACCAATAGTTGTTTTAGGAATGTTCCAACGTGCACTTCGACTACTCGAATAGTTTGCTTTAACTATTTTATTACGGCAGACGGGACAGCACTAAGCAGACTGAATTTCAAGACGTATTTCAAACAGCTAAGACTTGGATATCGGCTCCATAAAACATCGCGAAAGTCCCTTTGCCTTTTCCGAGATTCTAATGTAACGTTCTGTATTTTATTATGCTACGTATATACAACTACATACATATAAGACTAACTATCGCTACAGATATATCTAACGGCATATACGCGAATGAACTGATTCGAATCCACATTACGTTCTATCACTGCTTTGGTAAGCTAAAATAGTGTTCGTTAGGTTTACATATCGGGAGAATATTTCACTTCATATGTATGCCGGGTGTCCACACTTAAGTGTGTGCTATTGATAACTTTGTTATCTTTGGAGGTACAGAATCGGTCAAATGGACAAAGTAGTACTATTTTTTATGGCGGTCACAATTGTGAAAACAGAAAAAACAATTGAGCGTCGCGTATTCTAGACATTCGTCCAAAATTATTTTGTTTAATGGAACGCCCTGTATATTTTTTTGCAATTTGAAAGAAAATTCCAAACTGAACAAAAAAGTCTTACTACACTATTATAAAAAAATGTCAAATAAAGTAGTTACTGAGAAATCTTTATCTTTGCTTTGTTGGCATGAAATTGATATACCTATGGAAAATTAAAGCGTCACATCCATTAAAGCGTTTAATTTAATAAACAAATAAAAATAAATACAAAAATAGTCAAAAAAATTAGTCAAATTAAATGTTCAAAGACACCCCCTTCCATTTCAATACATTTTATCAATCTTCTGTGAACATTACGAGTAGCTCCTAAAATTGTCCTACCGTCGATGTCGTCAATGATGTTGGAAATTCTTTCCTGAAGCTCATCCACTGTTGTATATCTATGTTTGTACACTTGATTTTTTACTGCTCCCCACAAGAAGAAATCTAATGGCGTCATGTCAGGTGAACGCGCGGGCCACTGAATAGGACCATTTGTCCAAATTCCAATCCATCTATTTCCAAATAATCTTTCTAATAACTCACTTGTGTCATGGTGATTATGTGCGGGCGCTCCATCTTGTTGAAAGTAAATAATCTGCCTGTCTACCAAATTTAATTCATCCAGAAAATTTTCTAAAATTTCTGTCAATAATGCCACATATCTTTCTCCTGTTAAAGAACCCCGATAGAAAAATGGCCCAAGAATTCAGGATCCGATTATACCACACCAAACATTTAAACTAAATCGGTGTTGGGGATTACAAGGATAAACAACAAATGGGGTTTCACGACTCCAGTAATGTTTATTTTTCTTACTGAACATCCCGCGATTAGAAAAATTAGATTTATCACTCCATAAAATGTGTCTAAAGAAATTGTGATTTTCTTCAAAAGCATTGATAAACCATTGAGCAAAAGTTAATCGTCTTTGATAATCGCCCAAAAGTACAGGTTGAACAGGCTGATATTTAAAGGGAACATATTTATATTTTTCAGAATTTTATGGATAGCACGAGAAATACCTGATTCTCTGGACAAATCCCTTACAGAATTATTTGGATGTACCTGAAAATATGCCAACACATTTATTTCTATCTCTTGTGATAATATAAAATCATTTTTTTTTCCTCTTCTTTATAAAAATTGTTTCGTTGCTTCTTAATCTTCGATAAAGTTTTCAAAAATAACGACGGTCTGGTACATCACGGCCAGGAAGCAAGTACAACTCCAACATATCACACTTTCCAAATTAGTAAATGCCATTATTACGGTTGAAAAAATTGTAAAAACAGTACTTTTTCCGCACAGTAACTTTAACAACAACAAATATAAATAATTTGACAGCTACTAAACAATGTGACGCTTTAATTTTCCATGGGTATATCGATTTCATGCCAACAAAGCAAAGATAAAGATTTCTCAATAACTATTTTATTTGATATTTTTTTATAATAGTGTACTAAGACTTTTTTGTTCAGTTTGGAATTTTCTTTTAAATTGCAAAAGAATATACAGGGCATTCCATTAAAAAAAAATAATTTTGGACGAATATCTAGAGAACGCAACGCTCAATTGTTTTTCTGTTTTTACAATTGTAACCTCCATAAAAAATACTACTACTTTGTCCATTTGACCGATTCTGTACCTCCAGAGATAACAAAGTTATCAATAGTGCACACTTAAGTGTGGACAGCCGGTATATGTGTTATTATTACGACTTCAATCCAAAATATTGAATAGAAACAAACAGGGTTTTTTTTTTAGAAAGAAAAGATATTATATTTTCCAACTAATTTAACCGGCATGTTATTTTATAATCAAACGTTCAAATCAAGCTTTATGCAAGATAATAAATCTCCAAATAGTATATAATGAAGTTAATAGCAGCAGTCTGAATTGTAAAAGCAGACGGCACAGATATATACCCAGATGGGTATATAAAATGACAATTTGAGTCCTTAAACATAACGTATGTAACGTACAACATACAATAAAGCTACTATAATCATTCAACTCAATATAACTGCGCTTAATCACTGCATATATTGGACCATGAACTGTTTGTACAATCTGAAGACATTAATTACACTGGGATTACGAATTATAGGGAATAATTCCACGCGTATATTACGCCATATCGAATGATACATTTAGAGATAAATATGTTGTATCTAGTTTTGACGTTCGGAATATTTCAAGGTATGTAGTTAGTAAGTACATTGTTCCAAAAATACAGAGTAAAATGTCTGTCACAGTCTGTGTACACACCACCCCAACAATCGCCGATATACAGGCTGATTCTCAATATATGCGACAAACTTTAAGAGCTGATTCCTGAGGTTATTTTGATCATAAAAGTTCATATGAGTATATGTCCAAAACGGTTTGGTTTTAAAGTTATTGAATGTTTAATAATAAATTATGAACTATGACTAACACGAATATAATAGCACAGTTGGTTCTTCAAAAACTATATTGTGTTGAGAGGGAATTGTTTATTTGTCATTTCAATATTTGTCAATAGTTATCAGAGTATTCATTCAGTTTATTGCCAGTTTTTGTTTTCTTAAATGAATTACACGAATGCTGAGATGTATGATATGCATTTCGTTTACGGTCTGTGCCAATGGAAGTCGCGTGCTGCTAGACGTCTTTAATGAAGAACGATACCCGAAACGTATCATCCCGCATCATTCAATATTTGCCCGTCTTCACCAACGTCTTAAAGTGAAACAGGAAATTTTTAAAAAAAGCGGACGACTGATAACGGGCACCCATCTACAGTGAGAACTCCACAAGTTGAAGAAATGGTAACTAAATGAAATTGAAGAACATCCTACTAGAAGCACCAGGAAAATTGCGTTTGCTTTAAACATTAGTCAGGCCACAGTTTGGAGAATATTGAAAGAATCAACTGTTGTCATCCATATCACGTTCAACGGGTGCAGGTACTTTTGCGCGGCAGATTTTCCGCAAAGAGTGACTTTTGTCAATGGATCAATACAAAATCGCACAAAATCCTGAACTAATTTGGCTCAAATATTCTTCACCGACGAGGCTACTTCTCTAGAAACGCGATTATTAATTTTCATAATAATCAATATTGGCCGAAGAAAATCCGCACGAAAACTAGTGAATGCCCGTCATCCACATAATTCCTCTGTCAATGTGTGGGCCGGAATTGTTAGAGATCACTTGACAGGACCACATTTTTTACCGATGGCGGTTAAAATGCGAAGTATAGCGCAATTTCTTGAAGAGAAGCTACCCTTACTGCTGGAAGAACTTCCGTTGCAAATAAGATTACAAAATGTCATGACGGTGCTCCAGCGCATTTTAGTTCAGTTGCTCGAGAGTTTTTTGGACAATCCGTATCCGATCGGTGGATAGGACGGGGAGGTCACACACCGTGGCCTCTCGGTCTCCAGACTTAAATTCTTTGGACTTTTTTCACTGGGGCACCTTAAATCATTAGTTTAATACGACTCCCATTGAATGTCTTGAACTGAGAAATCGTTAACGCATCTTTTCAAACAATTCGAAATACCCTGGTTTTAAAAACGGACTCGCGTCATACGACGAGGATGAAGCTGTTGCAGTGGGGCGGTCATTTTTAACAGTTAGTAAAGTTAATTTTATTTTACTAATTATTATGTAAATTTATAATAAAAACATTAATTATTTAACTTACTATTAAACATTGTACAACTTTAGAACTAGCGAGATTTGAAATTGTTCTTATGAACTGTTATATCAAATAACCAAGAATTAGTGCTTAAAGTTTGTCGGCATATATTGAGATCACCCTCTTACCGGACGCGCCATTACATCACAATCATTCAATCCGTTGTGGAAAAGCCACAAGAATAATGTCGAAACAACATGGAATTACAACCACTAGCCCCCACAAGGAGAATTTTAAAACAGCATAAGTTTCACCCTTATAAAGTTAGTATTCATCGTGGCTTACTATAAACGGATTTTGAAAAGATGCTTCTGTATTGTAAATGGCTGCTTTTACAATTGTGTCAAGATAAACATTTTTCTAGATTATGTGTTTTTCACAGACGAAGCGACATTTACTAATTCTGGAATAACGAACACTACTATAATACAAGAAACCCTCATTTTGTGCAGACCACTTTGTATCAACACAAGACAAAAACAGGGGCAGGTGTGGGAGTTTTCCCTCCAGACCTTAAGCTCAACTTAGAGTTGGCACTAGTAGGTTTGCTACAGTTTTCCAAAGCTGAGATTTTGGAGATCCCGCATGGTGCCTAAGAAATTTTAGCAAGGGGCATTAATGGAAGATGTATTGTTCTTTACAGTGATAACCCAGCTGTCCTTAAAGCCCTCAGCAGTTATAAAATCACTTCAGGCCTAGTACTTCAGTGTCACAATGCCTTGAAGCGATCGCTACTGATAATGACTTGTACTCAGATGGGTAAAGGTCTAAGGGTAATCTGGGAACGAAGCTGATGATTTCGTTCGTGTTCTGGAGCCTGTTCTTCATTTCTTCGGCTACACAACATCTAATAAAACATGGCCACTACTCTACACGAGAGCTGAGAGAGATCCATACCACTTGCTGTCAGGCACCAAAACATCCCCAGGCTGTGTCAACAGCAGATACTGCCTGCGCTGCTCGCAGTAACCTACGTCAATTGTAGGGTATTGACTGGGCCACTGCACTTAATAAATACTGCACCGCATATGACTGACTAGCCCCACTTTGTCGTGCATGTATCTTAAGGACGAGACACCGGAGCACATCTAGGTAGTGTCCGGCGCTTGCCCAACTTAGAGGTTCACCCTAGGGGAGTTTGGCCAGTATGGCAGCTTTGCGGCACCATCACGTGCTACATTGCTCGAGTCAACCCTCGAAGGTCCTCAGTTTCAGTGGCAAGATACTGGCTTTATAGAGAACACAAGCTGCTCGAGTGGCTAAGAGAATCAATAGGATTGGTACAATGAGCAGCCTTGTTCAAGTGCCTACCTAACTTGGAATGAAGGAATGAATGAATGAAAGTGGAGTTTGAACCTACTTAGGGATGCATCTTAGGCAACACGTTTGTAAGGTGCCATTTTTCTTTTATAATCTTAAATTGTGAAAGCTATAGAAACTGTAACGTACATTGACGTTTGGACGGAGGTGTATACATCAAACAAATTACTGCAATCACAAAACAGTCAATCAGTTTATTATAATTTTATTGATATTTTCAAAAATTTCTTTTTTCCTTTTGAATGTCAATGACAATTATTCATGTGCTCTTTTCAATTTGTTAATGTTTACATTTAATAAATTTTAGGCTGGTATCACTTACATTAAACCCTTTTTTTTTACTTCTCAAAGAGGTGGAAGCACATATCAGTTCTGGCCATTTTTGTCTTGTCTGTCTTTGTTACATGTGTGAAATATAAGCTTATAAATCTGAGTAGTATCAAGATTTTCCAATTCAGAATGTTGCTTATTTAATTTATTATTATTTTGTGCCTTAAGCATGTTTTTTCATTCATTGTGTTTTTTCAAAATTTTACAATTGAGCAATGTGATTTCATTTCCATTTTAGCTGTAAGGGCTGTAAGGGCCGTGAGCTGTAAGGGCTGAAAAGCTGTAAAGGTGTAAATTTATAAGATCTGTACGATTATAACTTCATCGAGGCTAGAAATTCCATCTATGTCAAATCAAGGTGTATGTGATCCACAGTGATACGGATGTTCAAGAATGTGATAGCATATTATATCCATAAACTAGAATAATTCTTAAATCGACACTGTCCGAAGAAGAAAGATGTGTAGCTTTTGGTCCTCGTCATGGCTGTCCATCTAGTCCCCATCATCGTAATGCATGTTGTGTGCAACCATCATATCGACAACTACACCTTATTTCAATTCCACCTAGAAGTATTACAATGAGATTGCTGTACTACATCTCCGATCTACCTGTAGTGTGAATACATCTGTTTATGCGTCGCCTATTTATATTTTGTTCGTATGTATTTCCATTATTTTATGCCTTCGAGATTATTTAAATCAATCAATTTTTTATTTTCCTTATTTTCACTACATAACTTGTAAACCGGTAACAGCTGTTATGTACTGAAACAAATGTTATTATTATTAGGATTTAAATTACTGTTTGAACTTTTCAACTTACAATATTCATATTTCATATTCTTTGTGTGCTTATATAACTTTTTAATAATTATTAGCCCTGCACTGTATTGCAGCATTCATAACTGACTTTTTATTGTCATTTCATGTTAGGCTTATGCATTTGTTTACGTTTGGTCACGATTCCATACCAAGCATTTGGAGGTCATTTATCCTATGCTTCAATGACCCTAAATTTACATTACCTACTGGTTGTCTGTTGTCACTAAATGCAACATTCCCATTTTCATTATATTTACTGTTTATCAATATTAAATTTTTTATACACTTTTACATATACACCAACATTTTCTAAATTTATTTTAAATTTACATTTAATGCTAACAGTTGTTGGTTTGTCAATCTCCTGCTTACCTGACACACTGCTGCTAGTCACAGCTGGCGCCCTCACGTTTATAATATCAACTAACGAACCCCCACGCCGCGGAATTATGAGCAGCCGGATGCTGCGTGCGTTTTTATTCTTTTTTTGAACAAGTCGTAAGTACGTCTCCTTCATCAAAGGGGTGTACGTCGCAAAACTTCTAAACAAAATAATTTATTGACACTACTAGAAGGCATTCCAGGTAACTTCATGGACAGATTTTGGTACCAACACATGACGGAGCTGGTGCAAGACATAATAAGTGGATTGGGAAGAAGGCCCGATAAGCGGGCTACCACGATCACCAGATCTCACAGGCTGTGATCTTTCTGTGGCCTGCTATATAAAAAAAAAAACATCGTTTATATGTCAACCCCCTATAACCACGGCAGAAACATGCAGCAACGCATAAGTGATGCTTTTCTTCAAGTTAACGAGACAGAAAATGTGAAGCAGTCGATACATAGACCGTTGACATATAATCTTGGGCTATTTTTGATGGCTATGCATAGTATAATAAGTCATATTTTCTGAGACTTCAACGATAAATAAATAACAAGCAATTTATTGGCAAATTAAACTTACGACACACAATTAAATATGAGCCTTTGTCCTTTCACAAAATGCGGCTACAATCTCGCGCTTGCAAATATTTGTTCTGTTTGGAAATCCCGAGTATATAATAAGAGACTGCAAAGAACTCATCATCCTACCAGCTAAGTTGTGCATTGTGTATAACATTAAGAGGATTATTAAATATCTAGCTTTATAGCACCGCGTTTCAACAGAAGTGTATAATTGCTTATATGTTTTCTTCTCGACTTCAAAATGATTGATGAATTTCATCAGGAGTTATAAAGATTGTTGCGGTAAGTTAGTGAAATGAAATGCGGTTCTTGATTCGTCTGGTTCACAGTGCTTTACCTTTAAAATTGTCAAGAATTTCCATATAAAATTTCCTACGAAGAATCCCGTCCAGAATACCATTCCATGTTATTGAGCCTGGTCTGGGTACAGGTTCACAGTGCTGGCATCTACAGCGGGGTATAGGAAATACACAGAGATTCAAAATGATTGTCAATTCCGCTCCTATAGATAGTAACAGGGTGTAGGTATATGTCCCGTGTTTGTAATGAAGGTTTGAACTAAGTCAGTGTTGGAAACATAAGAAAGTAAACGGATCTGTCATAATATAGGAAACGTAACCTAAGTATATTGTGAACTCGCATTATATAAAACGACTGTGGATTGGTGTTTCGGCTTGTAAAAATGAATGTAATTAATTTAACTTTACTAAATTATGAATTTTACAATTCAGTACTAATTGGTGTTTAAACTAAATTTATTTATTACTTTAAATATATAACATACAATCAGTATAATTATTAAGTGAACAAACTGCCATCTCTCAGTTCTTCTATGGTATGCATGCGGTTGTCTATAGATCCTATTTTTTAGATAGCCAACATGAAGTAATCTAATGGGGCTAGATCAGGCACTCTTGTGGCCATCTTTGTGCTCTAACGAACCTGTCAGCAAAAAAACTGTTGGACAGATATTGCAGGTTTGTCGAGCAGGTATGTGCTGGAGCATTATCGTGCTGAAAATAACCCTGCAGTCAAAGCTCATTTTCTTGTAACTCTAGAATAAAACAATTCTCACATCTGTTGGTAACGTTGGGCTGTTAACAGTTCCTCGAAGAAAATAGGCCCCATTTATTCGTTGCTGGACATAGCTAACCAAACTCAAGTTTTACGGGGTGCAATTGCGTTTCTCGAAATTCGTGTGGATTTTCTGCAGACCAGATACAATAGTTTTGTAAATTGATATAGTCTGTTAGATAAAACCAGGCTTCATCCAAGAAAATGATTTGTTTTAGCAAGTCATCGTCCTTAAATTGTTATTAAACAATGACAATATTCCAATCGCCTATCGTGATCTAATGGTAATAATTCCTGTACCGTAGAAACTTTATAGGGATGAAAATGTAACTTTCTTTTGACAGCTCATTGCGCTGAAGTGTATGATAAGACTATAAAATTATAAAATGTAATAAACTATTTCACTTAATGTTAATATTGATTTTTTACCTGTTCGTTGAGCTATTACCACAGATAAATTCCCTTATTTTCTTACAGTATTCAGAAATACTATTGTTGGTGATATTAGATGTAAATATAAACGATTTGAAAAAAATTATAAGATAAATAATTGAAAGATACTACAACACGCACGCCAATGTCGCTGAATGTCAAGAAAATTCATTTAATGTATGAAATTTGTATGTAGCTAACTTCGCTCATTAAATTGGTAATAAGTATAGATAAATTTTTCCGGAAAACAGTTTTTTTCTTGCGACAATCATTTTGAATCACATGGTATACTGATCAGTATCCACTAGGAAAATTAGAGGCTTTCAAGCGCATATGCGATATTGCATTGTGCTCAAGACTGATGCTTTGGGAATGTATTTGAGAACGGAATAGTTTTACGGACCGCAATAAAGTCATTTTGCTGTGGGGACATTCAGCGATCGAAGGAAACTAGAAAACTCCCACAATGTAAAAGTTCTATTTTTGATTCTAGTATGAGGTAGATTAACACACGATTTTTGCAATGTACTCAGCGATTTTCATATATTTTGCAGTAAGAGAATCGAGAATATATGGATTGCAAATTTATATTTTTACAGAGGAAAATAGCATTTAACTGTGAATACCAGTTATGAATAGGTAAATATCTTCACCCGCACTTCCGCATATACAATTCAATTTACGTCGCACAAAGGTATAAACCGATATCGAATACTTTTCAATACTACCAACCGCACACATGCGAGATCAACGTTTGTGACCCTTAATAATTCCAGAGCTACTAGCAATCCATGCGATTTAACACGCTATTCGGGTGAGATGCAAACATCTCATCATCCTTCTGATATTGACGTCCGATGGCTTGGAAGCATCGTTCATAAAAATACTGCTTTTATTATCGTAACATCTTACAGGCGAGGTGCTTATTACTTCATTTCATATTTTCAATATAATATCGAGTTGGAAACTGCAGATTTTCCGATTAAATGAGACGTGTAAAAGGGTCGTGGAGTTTTAGTGTCTATTATAAGTTGTCTATTAACGTTGTTCTATAACATCTCACAGTTGTTATAGAATTGCCACAGATGAAACCCATTTATCTTCATTTTATTTGTTGAAAATTCCTTGGTTATATATTGCTCTGTTTTTTCAGAACAAAATGCCCGGGATTTCAAAATTTTATTTTATTTAGTTCAGTGCAATTAATTATTATTATTATTATTAAATGCTCTGCTCCGATAAGCCATTGAAAAGTGCCCCTAAAGCTATCGAGCTGAAATTAAAGCAAATGAGTACTACTGTCACACATACTGTAAATACCAAAAATTAGCTCAATCGATGCCACCTCATTCGAGATATTAGCATAAGGGTGGAAAAATTCAATATTTTTTTTCTCAGGAATTACTTAAGCTATCACGTTAAAAAAACTATGTAAGTGAACACTGATTATGGGCATTCTATAAAAAATCAAGAACTAATTCCCTCCACTCAGTTCAAAGTTATTATTATTTTTCCCTTTTTAGGGGTGGTTTTTTTGAGTTTGGTTCAAGGTGTCAACTTGGCTTTTTGTTATATTAGATCATATGCATTTAGGTTTATCATATGTTTTTTTTTTCAGTTTTTTCTGTGTGGTATAGGCATTTAAATAAAAATCAAATCTCTTTGAAATGATTTAGTAGGAGCAATTTGTTATTGGTTATTTTAGCGTTAAATAATTATTTATCTCTTAATTTCAGGATTATTTGTATAAATGTTTCAGCCCTATTAGTTATAAAAGCACCGAAATATACAAAACAATATGTAACAATAAAATAATATTTAATTCGTACAACGCGTTCAAAGTTGTTATTATTTCCCCTTTTTGAGGGGTGATTTTTTTGAGTTGCGTTTAAGGTGCCAATTTGACTTTTTATTATATGTACATGAGTGTATAATTATATTTGGGTTTATTATATATTTCGCAAAGTTCTTTCAATGAAGTAATACAATAAAAAAAAACCCTTTGATCTTAGCAGCACCATTGGGTTATTGATTATTTAAGGATAAAATTCAAATTATTCATCGATCGATTCAGGATTATTTAATGTATGTACATTTCAGCCCTAGTATCTATAAAAGCCTCGACATATAAAAAGAATAATATAACAATAAAATAATATTTAATTCCGCACACGCTGTTCGAAGTTATTTTGTCCTTTTGGGGGATGCTTTTTCAAGTTGGATTTAACAATTCGACTTGATTTTTTGTTACCTATAAATCTATGCGTTTTGGTACAATATATATGTTTTTATATGATATAACATATTAACATAAATCAATCAAATCTCTGTTAGATATTTATTGTTCTAATAACAACATAATAAAATTCTATCCACATTTGTTATTTACAACAAGCTATGCATTTATAGTTGTTATGATTTTCTTAATGTTGAACAGAATCGCTATTCGTATTTTACTTTTGTTCTAACTGTCAAATAGATATATACATTTATTATATACATTTCTTTAATCAATGTTCTGAGATGTGCATAATTTGTTTTAATATGACAATTATTTGATTGTGAGAGTTTGGAGACTGTTGTTTAATGTAATTTGTTTATGTTGAATAAACAGCAGTGCTGTAGAAAGTAAGTTAAAATATGTTTCTCACATAAGTGTATTAATCGCGGGTGTTTGCTAAAACAAAATATCTGGAAGAAAAAAACTTAAACAATAAATAAACGATGAAGATGATAGAAATACTTATTTGGAGCATATTCATTCTTCCCAGAAGAATCAGTGAAGGTTGTAAATAAGAGCATACTTCTCAGTTCATATGAATCAACTGTAAAGAATTTATTAGGAAAAAAGTATATAGTAAATCCAAATGCAGGCATTACTATACAGCAAAAAGTCAAGTTGGAACCTTAAATTCAAAAAACCATATATTTACTATGAATACATATATGTTAATAATAAATGTAACAACAGATAATATATTATATAATAATATACTACTTATTATTATTTATTCTTACAGAATTGTTTTTATAGCTCAGTGCTTTCACAACTACTAGGGCTGAAGTGTACAACATATAAATAATCCTGAAACCGCTCGATGATTTTTCGTTTTTATTTGCATGTTCTACCATACAGAAAGAACTTAAAAAATATATATAATGAACCCAAATACATACATTACTATATAACAAAAAAGTCAGATTGACACATTAAACTCAACTCAAAAAAAACCGCCCTTCAAAAAGGAAAAATAACAATAACTTCAACTGCGTGTACGGAAATAAATATTATTTTGTTGTATAATTTTCTTTATTATATTTAGATGCTTTTATAATACTGCGGCTGAAACATACATACAGATAATCTTGAAATTGATGCATGAACAATTGTTTTAACCCTAAAATAAACAATAGCAAATTGTTCATACTAAGATCATTCAAAGATATTTGATTTTTTATTTACATGTTCTACCACACAGAAAAAAAACTGAAAAAAATACATAATAAACCTAAATGCATACGGTCTAATATAACAAAAAGCCAAGTTGGCACCTTGAACCAAACTCAAAAAAACCACCCCTAAAAAGGGGAAAATAATAATAACTTTGAACTTGAGTGGAGGGAATTAGTTCTTGATTTTTTATAGAATGCCCATAATCAGTGTTTACTTGCATAATTTTTTTGAACGTGATAGCTTAAGTAATTCCTGAGAACAAAAATATTGAATTTTTTCCATCCTTATGCTAATATCTCGAATGGGGTGGCATCGATTGAGCTAATATTTGGTATTTATAGTATCTGTGACAGTAGTACTCATTTGCTTTAATTTCAGCCCGATAGCTTTAGGGGCACTTTTCAATGGCTTATCGGAGCAGAGCCTTTATGTTTTCAATTTATTCGTCTCGGTCAATAGCATGGAATGGTATTCTGGCCGGGATTCTTCGTAGGAAATTTTATAGGAAATTCTTGACAATTTTATAGGTAAAAGTAAGGATTTAAATTATTCAAGAGTAATATCGATACTTTTTTGGGTAAACACTTTGTGGAACTTTGATATTTTTGATAGTGTGGCATAAAAATCTCATCCTTCACCCTTTCATTTTAAAGAAAGAAATCAATCTTTACCTAGATATCACGTGATAGGTAATTAATGTTATTATAGTTAATATGTCGAATTTTGCTTCGATTTAATTTTTGAATCAACCGGTGATAGCAAAGCGAAGCAGTGTTAAATGAAAACATTTATTCAGTGAAAGAAGCTTGATTTTGAGTGATTTTAACCCAGATTAATTTAAACCAACTCAATCATTTACTTACTAACTTCGTTAGCTACGAATCGTAATCTTCACCTAGAGTTTATTTGCAACTCTTAGGCATACCAGATCTAGAATTTCGTTATTATTCCGAAGTGGAGCTTCAGCAATATGCACCCGCATGCAAATTCTAGTTATTCTTGTATGTATAGTTACATGTAAAAAAAAAAAAACAAGAAATCATTTGATGTTAACGCAGTCGTAATACATGCAATTTAATAATACAAGTCTGCTTTGCATTCTGTTCGTATTCTAGCGGTAGTGTAAACTTTGAAACTTCAGTTAAAGCGATAAGGAGGGGGGCAAGTTGAAGCAATAGAATGTTCCCTCTGAATTTCTAACCTTTGCGGATGACGTAGAATAAATAAATGTTCAAGTTATAGGATTTCGTTTTATCGCTGGAATTATGTGCATGGAAAATGTTAACGGAAACTTATCTCCAATGTATTTACTAGAGTGTGTGAATGTATGTAACATCTTTCTCGAATTACATTCGAATCTAAGCTCTACAAATCCTCGATTGCTTATGCAAGCGGAACTGCAAGTACCCTATACCTAGCGATATGTAATTCAGAATTGTTTCTTTTAAATTTATTTCATTTAAATCAGTATTCACGCAATCGCCTCCTTTCTACAGGGTGATTCTCAATATATGCGACAAACTTTAAGCCCTGATTCCTGGGGTTATTTTGATCATAAAAGTTCATAAGAACATATGTCCAAAATCGCTTAGTTCTAAAGTTGTACAATGTTTAATAGTAAGTTAACATAATTAATGTTTTTATTATAAATTAACAAAATAATTAGTAAAACAAGATTAATTTATACTAACTCTTGAAAATAACCGCCCCCAACTGCAATACAAGCTTCTATCCTCCGTCATATTGACTGCGATGTCCGTTCTAAAATACCCGGGGTATTTCGAATTGTTTGAAAAGCTGCGATAATACGATTTCTTAGTTCATCGACATTTTCAATGGGAGTCGTATAAACTAATGATTTAAAGTGACCCCAGAGAAAAAGTCCAAAGAATTTAAGTCTGGAGACCGAGGAGGTCACGGTTGTGAACTCCCCGTCCTATCCACCGATCTGGATACGTATTGTCCAAAAACTTCGCGAGTCAACTAACTAAAATGCGCTGGAGGCAACGTCATCATAAAATACATTTGTGATCTAATTGCAATGGAACTTCTTCCAGCAGTAGTGGTTAGCTCCTCTTCAAGAAAATTGCGGTTATACCTCGCCATTTAACCGCATCGGTAAAAAATGTGGACCTATCAAGTGATCTCCAACAATTCCGGCCCACACATTGACAGAGAATTGATGTTGATGACGGACATTCACTAGTTCGTGCGGATTTTCTTCGGCCCATATGTGATTATTATCAAAATTAATAATCGCATTTTTAGAGAAAGTAGCCTCGTCGGTGAAGAATATTTGAGCCAAATAATCAGGATTTTGTGCGATTTTGTATGCATCCATTGACAAAAAGCCACTCTTTGCGGAAATCTGCCGGCAAAATTGCCTGCACCCGTTGAATGTGATGGGATACAACAGTTGATCTTTCAATATTCTCCAAACTGTGGCCTGACTAATGTTTAAAGCAAACGCCATTTTTCTGTGCTTGTAGTAGGAATGTTCCTCAATTTCATTTTAGTACCATTTCTTCAACTTGTGGAGTTCTCACTGTAGATGGGTGCCCGTTATCAGTCGTCCGTTTTTTTTAAAATTTCCCGTTCACTAAGACGTTGGTGAAGACGGGCAAATATTGAATTGATGCGGGATGATACTGTTCGGGTAACGTTCTTCATAAAGACGTCTAGCAGCACGCGAATTTCCATTGGCAAGACCGTAAACGAAATGCATATCACACATCTCAGCCATTCGTGTAAATTCATTTAGAAAACAGAAACTGGCAATAAAACTGAAGGAATACTCTGACAACTATTGACAATATTGAAATGACAAATAACCAATTCCCTCTCAACACAAATAGTTTTTGAAGAACCAACTGTGATATTATATCGTGTTAGTCATAGTTCATAATTGATTATTAAACATTCAATAATTTTAAACCAAACCGTTTTGGACTTATATACTCATATGAACTTTTATGATCAAAATAACCTCAGGAATCAGCTCTTAAAGTTTGTCGCATATATTGAGAATCACCCTGTATATGGGATAACTGCAAAAGTTTGCGAAGAAATCTTTGGGTGATAATTATATATTTTCTGAAATCATTAAAGACGGCCACCAACGTAACTGAAGGACTTTGAGGCGAGCTTAAACTTTGTCGCTACTTTTTTTTGTGCATATAAATACTTTCATTGAATGAACCGCAGGTAGCAAGGAACTATGCAGTCAACGTACGTCGTACTTAGTTAATCTATTTAGAAAACGGCTATATTAATAGAGTTTAGCATTTAATTTGAATAAAAAGGCTATAGAGCAAACTGCGGAACAAGGGAAGGACTTGCCAGTTACTTTTTTTAATTAAAACTTAGTTAGGGAAGTTTTCAAATTAAGAAGATCTCTTTTAGGAGAATCTCACGTTTTCATATCTACGTAATACATCCGTGCATATTTCTGATATACCCGAAAGAAATGAACATTTTACTTTATCTTTTACATATGCATTGAAAGAACAGTCTTGAAAAAAAAACTAAATATTGTAATACATTCACTAATTTTACGGTTATATCTCCTTAAGGTATCAAAATTGAATTTTTGCGGAATTTATTTAATGAGAACATGTAGATTTGACAGCTCAAAGTGGTAGATATATCTTTCATTCATTTTGGGCAAAACACGAACAAATAACCAAAAATTATTAAAAAAAAAAAAAAACAGTTTGTAAGTTCCCTTTTATTTCTTAATATAACACTTTTATTAACTTGGTCTATGTAATACAATAACCATAACAATAATTCCCTCTAACCTCTAACGTTCTACACATTCACTTCTCTAGCTCTACTACTACCAACCTATTTTTTATTTTAGGGAAATTGAAGATTGCTAACAACAGTAAAAACTAAATTAGAAATTTTAATAGAATATTTAATTGATAGGGGCAGCGTCATCCGTATTAATGACGGCAAATCACCTACTACAGCTAATACTTGCTTGACATCATCTTTCACTGAAATATTACTAATAATTAATAAAAACAAAGGTTTACACCAAATATAGGTACTATAGGCAATATTAGAAAAGTATGACACAACGCTAAGGTTAGGTTAGATACATAAAAATGAAAATGATCATTAATTCCAGTCGAAAGTTCATGAACTAAGTTGTGGGTTAGAAAGTTTAATTTTGACAAATATACAGGGTGTATCAAATAAAAAGTAATTTTGCTTGGGTGTTAACTACACGACATATAAAGCACAAACCCACTGAAACCGGATTTCATCATTAAAGAATAAAAAAAAGTAAAACTTAGAGCCAAAAATTCTTTAGTCCGGGCCTTATGCAAGGAAACGTCATGTTTCAAGCACCCGCTAAACGTGGTATTATGTATAAATACATTGCACTCATTTAGTATTATTCTTAATGGTATGCCGTAGTTCATTTAACGTCATTCTGAATAAATAATGCCTTGTAAGAATAGCAAACTGAGGCATTTTAAATTTCTTCTTTTAAAATAAACATTCCTTATTTGTAAGAGCATTCTACGTAAGTCTACAATAGTATATTAAAGTACGAGTTTCATAAGGCATGATTTTGTCGCACGATTTCAAGTTTAGAAAACGAGCCGCAGGCGAGTTTCTAATGAACGAGTGCGACAAAAAGGCTCTATGAAACGAGTCCTTTTACTATTTTTTCTATTTTGCATTATAAATTGATAATAAATACTTCAATAAAAATCTCATTAAAAATGTTGAGTTTTATTTTTATATGAATTGGTCACATTGACATACGATTGACATTGACGAATTCAAAATTCAAATTCGGCTATTTAAATTGTTTAAACAATATATTTCATAATATAGTCTCTGTAAACTGTAAAAAATGAGTGATACTGAGACAAATTTATCTTGTACGCCCACACAACTGCGTGAAATTGCGGATAACGCCGTCATAAATTTATTACCGAAAAAATCAAAAGCAGTATATGAAAAATGCTACCATCAATTTGAACTATGGGCTGTACAGAATAATGTCAACACAATATCTGAAAACATTTTATTGGCATATTTTGAATTACAGGTAAAAATAAGAATCTTCTACCTTATGGTCTATGTATTCCATGCTTCGTTCTTGCTTTCCATTTATAAAAATACAGACATATCAAAATATATTAAATTACAGCCTATTTAAAACGATTCTCGAGGGATACGAGGCTAAGAAATCTAAAATTTTATGCATTGAAGATATTAATAAATTTATAGAAGAAGGTTCTGACGCATTGTATTTAGCAATAAAGGTACGATATTATTTGCAAAATGTAATTTTTATGTAATGATTTAATTTTAGATCGTTTTATAATGGGTTACACAGGTGCCTGTAGACGAGATGAATTAATAAATATGTCCATACATGATTTAGAATTTAAGAGTGATATTATTTTGGTGACAGTACCTAAAACAAAAATAATATCGTAAGAGTTTTTGCAATTACGGATGAAAGATGGATTACTTTAATTAAAAAATATGTCGCCCTGCGACCAAAAATATTAATCATTCAAGATCTTCCTTACATATCGCAATGGTTATTGTATATCGTGCCCGATTGGAATTAATACGATTGGCAAAATGCCTAAATTAATAGCTGATTTTCTAAAATTGCCCAATTCAGAGCTTTATACTGGACATTGCTTCAGACGTTCTAGCGCTACACACTTAGCAGACGCAGGCAGTGATTTGCTGACTATAAAACGTCATGGTGGATGGAAGTCATCTGCGGTAGCTGAGGGTTACATCGAAACATCTATGAAAAGTAAAGTGGCTGTAGCGCACAACTTATCAGGGCCAAGTACATCTGGTCATTCTAGAGTTATATCATCGAATGATTCTCAATCACAAGAGTCCACCATTAAAGCCAATAACATAACTCAGCAAAACTTTTGTTACGAAGAATTTGCCTGGCATAACAATACATGCTCAAGATACTTGTTCCGTCAGTGTAAATGTATACAGTAATTCCACGTTTCATAACAATAACAATGTAAACTAAATTTGTATAGAATTTTTGATTAAAGTATTTACAATTTACATGCATTAAACGTCAATTTTGCTTTCTGTCATAATGTATTTAATACAGCCAACCTATGGAAATGAAAAAAGGCGTATCACAATGAAGCACTTTTCGATACGCAAAAGCGTGTTACAATTGCGTTTTTATGAACGCAAAATAGAACAAGTATTATTTTTAATATCCTGATAAGACGTTTGAGTTTCACCGGATATGCGACTTCAGTAGTTACAAAAAACATAAATATCTTTCTTTTGCTTTATCGAATCGAGAGTTAGTTGTTAATAAACGGTACCACATGAATCTGAGTTATTTCTTTTGGATTTATTTAATTAAATAACGCAAAATGAATTGAATCGAATTACACAGAAATAAATGTAGATACAGAAAATTTGCAAACACGCCTTTTTTACTATGATGTCGCGCGAAAATGAATCTATACATTCCCGCGCTTTTGCCGATACATCAAGCTTCGATTTTTTTTTATATGAAATCATGATGGTCCTGAAAAGGGTCGTTTTTTCGAGACTGGAAGAATTTAAATAAAATGTTCGAAGTGGCTTGCACTCCAGCGGCGATCCACACAAAACTAACAGCGGTAATGGCTAAATGATAGTGGTATGTGGGGGTATACTCGGGACAGCATTTAAGTTGGGTACAGGTGCGGCTCTAGCCCACGGCATTTATAAAATATTTTTTTTCTCGTTAATGCTTACAGATAGACCCCCTGTGTATTAAGACTTTTTGATTGTATATGATTACAGCTGCTACATATTATTAAATTTACCTCTATATCTGATACACCCTGTACGATATATTTTCGGTTGTTATTTTAAGTTTGAATTATTTTTGTTCCCGCTATTCATTTCTTTAAATAATAATCAAATATTCATAAAGTTCTGCAATTATTTTGTTAGCTATGTATCTATCTTCAGAAAGTAATGAAATTAACGGGTCAGGAATTACATGATAATTGACCAAACCAAATAAGCCAAAGTAGAGTTTGATTTAGAAACAAATTTCCCACTAATTTTCTGTAATACATCCGTTGCCTTCAAATGATCCAATCTTGGCATTACCATTATTATTTTTGAATCGTAGGTGTCCCTAATTCATACACATACCCACACAAAATCAATATTTTAATAGCTCTATTTTTCGCGCTAACATTTTACATTCCAATCATTAACATCGTACTCTGGTTATATATACAATAGGGGTGGCCACCCATCTGTAAACCGTATTGACCTCACTGCGCATAATTTTCGTGTTCTGCGAAAAGAAAACTCTCCGGCATTATTTCTATTATCACTTTTCCGATAGATATCACGTGTATATTGGGAGAATACTCGCACATCTCTTGTACGTTTTTTTCTTCGACAGTTCCTCGGGGGTATTCTCAAAGGTTTTATTCATAAATAATTGATGGCCGAACTGCTGTAGCCTTTGCATTTCCCCTTTTTTGAAGCGGGGAAAAGGAGTGCTTTTCGCGAATAACGCGAAAAAATTTGCATGAGAAGAGAGGCAGACGTGAAGTGAAGAAGTGACTTGATTATCTTTAAATAATACATTGAACGCTAGGAAAGAAAAAAAAAAAAAACGATATACCGATTGTATTTTATAAATATTAAAGTCCAAATGGCGGGTTTTAAATAAATAGCGAATCTTCACAACTGGGATTACGCAAGTAAGGTTAGAAAAAGCCATTTTCTTTGTATGAAATCAAAACGTAAAAGGCAATTACGTTTGGCACACCTAAATAAACAGGATAAGGGTCAAAAGAACGGGTTTGGAATGAAAAGCTTAAAGCGACCTTTTTAACTGTTTCAATTTCCTCTAACTCTCATTTGTGTAAATATGGGAAAGAATTGGAGATAGCAGAAAATAAAAAACCCAGAAAATTCATAAGGTGACAGTAGATGCATTTGTCTAGCTTGTAAGATGACATGAGACGATAAATGCTTGCTAAAAGTTGCTAAAAATATTTTGACACTTGATTTTTTGCTCCTTAATAATAGTAATCAAAAAAGTAGGTGTGAGACGTTTTCGCTTATTTTACTAAACTTTCGTCTAGCTATATTATACAACGTGTGTATAAATTGTCGCAAAAGCTATACGCAGCGACATTCTTCCTTCGTTTCTGAATCTAAAATCTAAATGGTAAAATATGGTACTATGCTTCATGCGTCTTCAGGAGTCACTTGAAAGTAACATACATTTGGCAACACTGTAGTCGCACACTACCGTAATGGTAGTTGCGTAATACTTGTCAAAATTGACAGACCAGAATTACAAATGACAAATTGGATAACACAAATGATACATAGGGAAAAAGCATAAGAAAGCTTTATTAAAACAGAATTAGTAGTTTTGATTTTTCGAACGCATCTCTTGTAATAAATTAGCGACACTATTACCTACGCATATGTTCAAATTGATATCCGTCTGTTTGTAAACACATTTGCAATCTACGAGGTATTGTCTGTATTATTTGTTCAAGCCTTTCCGGTGTAATTTCCAATACTGCCGCGTTAATTCGTCCTATAACTTCGTCAGCGTCTTGTTGGGAGTGTTGCGTAAACTTTCACCTTTATGAAACCCCAAACAAAAAAGTCTTAAAGATTTAGGTCGGGAGACCTTGCAGGCCATAAGATAGGACCACCTGCGACCAATCAACCTGTTAGGGAAGTGTTCATCTAACCACTCTCTCACATTACGAGAATAATGTGCCGGAGCTCCATCATGCATGTAAACATTGTTACGGCGTATATTTATGGCATCTCGTCAATAACTTGTTCTAATACATTTAAATACCCGTTGGCATCAAGTCGATTTGGCAATAGATGGCAGATAGAGCAACGACACGGTGATTTATTATACCCAACCAACATTAACTGAAAACTTCTTTGGTGACCGTATTCCCCGAAACGCATGAGGATTTTCATCTGCCCAATGGTGAAAATTATGGGTATTGAGTACAACCATCTCTGGTAAACCTAGGCTCGTTGGTCCACAGAACACACTCTTAAAAAGTCGCCCATCTTCTTGAATCCTATTTTAAGATACTATGACAAAAGTTTAAACGGTGTTGTTATCGTTTTCATGAGAGCGGTTGCACCTTAGTTTAATGGTATGGATAAAGAAGGTTTTCACGTAGAACCAAACTGAACGGTCTTATTACTGCGGATATTGAATGAGGACGCCAACTGTCGATACTACGGAGGGATCTTCATGTACTGAGTCTTGAATTTCCTCTTCCAGTTGTAATGTACCCGCGTTGTCTAGGTCCACCAGCGTTTGGCATTTCTTTTCTTAAACGAACCAGTTTCACGTAGACGTTGTCCAGCCGTTCGAAATACGTTTCCAGTAGGATGTCTCCGGTTTGGAAAACGTACGCGATATATTCCTGTTCTGCCATGGTTAGGCATTTCCATTACAAAAACCGTATACCATATATACATATCGGTATATATCATTAAATGTAAAAAACCATTGTAAATAAACAAAACAATAATACGAGAACGATAAAAACTGATAACAGAAAAAACTAATCAAGAGAATACGAGTAATCACGAAAAAGAGCAGAGCTTGCATAAAATTGAACACTTCAGATTAATGTCAAAATTTGACAGTAATGGTTTTGATTTGAAATCAATTAGAATACAAAGTCATTGTCCTACAATGTGCCAAATGTGTTTTTTCATGAGAGGATGCTTATGAAGAAATGTTGAAACCAGACTCTAAAATCAAAAAGAAACTGTTTACGAAAAAAACAGGAATAAAGAAATCGTCTAAATTCAAAATTGCAGCTTATCCTAACCGACAAATAACGAACACAAACGCTTATTAAGGAACTAAAAAACCGAACTTCAAGAACCTCGTGAAGACTTTATGAAGCATAGTACAATATTTTAGCATTTAGATTTTCGATTCAGAAACGAATGAAGTATGTCGCTACGTGTAGCTTTTGCGACAATTTATACGCACGTTGTATATAAAATCCATAAGGTGATAGTAGATGCATATGCCTAGCTTAAATAAATCGATGAGTGAAATCGGTATGTTTTGTCGACAATTAATATTTCAACATGCAAAATCTGAATATACCTCTCACATGTACACGTTCTGGTGAACAAGGGTTGAACACGTTACATAATTACTAACAGTTTGTGTTCTTACCCTTGTTCGATTTAGATGAACCCTTCTTTGGATGGGGAAATATAAATGACTTGACGAAATTTTCTGGGCTAACTGATTTCGGGAATCTGGCAAGTAATAAATCGGCCTCCGGTTTGATAAATTACCAAGATCCAGCTTAAATAAACTTACATCGAGGTTGGTATGTGAGTGAGTGAACTTTAAACTTATATAACTACGATACATCGTGTGTTTTAAAACGTCATAGCGTATGAAATTTTAATATTTCATAAATTAACATGATAAACGTTAAAAAACGGAATTATTCTGACAGTTGTCAAGTGTACGACTTTCCTTTCTTTTATATATCTATATATATATAGATTATACAGGGTGTATCAGATATAGGTAATATAATAATATGTAGCAGCATATAATCATATACAATCAAAAAGTCTTTAATGCACAGGGGTCTATCAATAAGCATTAACGAGAAAAAAATATTTTATAAATGCGTGGGCTAGAGCCGCACTGTGCCCAACCTAAAATGCTGTCCCGAAGTATACCCCCAACATACCACTATCATTCAGCCATTCTGTTGTTTTGTGATCCGCCGAATGGAGTGCAAGCCACTTCGAACATTTTATTTTAAATTCTTCCGTCTCGAAAAAACGATCCTTTTCAGGACCATCATGATTTCATATAAAGAAAATCGAAGCTTTGATGCATCGGCAAAAAGCGCGGAATGTATAGATTCATTTCGCGCGATATCATAGTAAAAAGCGTGTTTGCAAAATTTTCTGTATCTACATTTATTTCTGTGTAATTCGATTCAATTCATTTTGTGTTATATGATTAAATAATCTCTAAAAGAAATAACTCAGATTCATGTGGTACCGTTTATTAACAACTAACTCTTGATTTCGACAAAGCAAAAGAAAATATTTACGTTTTTTTTGTTACTACTGAAGTGCATATCCGGTGAAACTCGAACGTCTTATCAGGATATTAAAAAATAATACTTTGTAGACTTTACGTAGAATGCTTTAATAAAAAAGGGAATTTATTTTATAAAAACAAGAAATTTAAAATGCCTCAGTTTTGCTATTTTTACAAGGGCCTTTATTCATTCAGAATGACGTTTAATGAACTTACGGCATACATCATCAGAATAATACTAAGATGAGTGCAATGTATTTTACATAATACCACGTTTAGGCGGGTGCCTTAACTATGACGTTTCCTTGCATCAGGCCCGGACTAAAGATTTTTGCGTTCTAAATTTTCCTTTTTTTTATTCTTTAATAATGAAATCCGGTTTCGGTGTTTTTGTGTTTTATATGTCGTGTAGTTAACATCCAAGCAAAATTTACTTTCTTATTTGATACACCCTGTATAATATATATAATATAAACTCACATGTAACTGGATGACGCTTAAATAAAATATAATTCGTTATATAATTTGATACATTATTTGACGTTGGATAGAAATCAATGATTGAAGTAAAGTTGATTCGGTATTAAGTATTTTATTTAGTGTAGCAGAACAATAAATGGATTTACTCCCTTCCTTAAGTCTCATACGATTAACATCTGTAGTCGAGTTAACATGATGCAACATGTACATAACCGCAACTTCTCCATCACACACAATTAATTCGGAAATCCGTTCAGGTTAATGTTAGTCACGGTAAATCGAATTAGCTATAATAATTTGCTGGTGAGAATAATTATGAATTGTGAGCAAAGCAGGCAAGAAGAAATGATTTAATATATGACGTGTGTTTATCTGGTGCTATATGTAAGTGTATATCATCAGAACGGAAGATTTTTCTTAAAGAAAAAATAGATTTTCTTAACAAAATATTGTTGAGTTAACCAGAATTATAATTAATAAGAGAAACCACCATATTATCTGGTAACTTCGATTTTATTAATTTCAAACGCATTTATTTATTTCAAGGAAGTGAGCATTATTAAACGAAAAAGGCTTAGATTAACAAAATCGCAGTTAATTTAATGTAATTGCGATATTAAAATTTTCCCAAATCTACCCTCCACTAAATCAGTTAATCAATATTACAAATTATTACAAGAAGAAGATTTATAAAGGATTACACGGCTAAATAGAATTTTTTTTTTTGCCAGTAGTAACTAGGTAGTCAAGCAGGCTGCACGGTCTTCTAAATCAATAACTTTTATATTAGATTTTTATACTTCGTTAAATATTGAATTTTTAGTTTAATTTTAATCATTTAATGTATTGCCTACTTTTCTATTAATAAAAACAATGTAAATATCGAGATAACATGCACAATTTGTTGTATAATAATATATCAAAAATATCTGAAAGTCTATGAGGACTCTTCACTCAGTTATTTGCATCTATAAACAGATGCACACCAGGATAACTATCCAGTATAGTTATGTTATCATTAATTGTCATTAAGAAAAAAAAGCAACATTCAAATCTCCCGCTATCTCATATAATGAATTTTACTAACAATATCTAGCAATTTATATATATTAAAATATCATTTACAATTACAAATAAATAATCTCAAAGTTTATGAAACGCTGAATACTTATTTACACAGAAATATAAATAACAATCATAAGAAATATCACCAAAATCAGGTAATACACACCCTAGTACTCAAGAATGTAATTGGCTAGCAATGACAACCCAAACATGTTACAGGAAAAGATCCACATCAAAGGTATGTATAACACCGGTATCAGGGTAGTAAGGTACTTTCAAGCATCTAAGGTATATCATAATAAAACATAGAAGATTCCACAAAAGGAAAAGTGCCTAGATTTATACAGTAAATTTCTTCTAATGATGAGAAATCTTAAGGTTTCTTCTATATATTTTCAGCTCAATGATAAATACAAAATTCTCATTCAATTTCCGAAGAAATTACAGAATGATTGATTTAATTAATTTGACTTGACGAAAAAGTGAAATAATTTTTTAAAGAAGATTTTTCGTCTTCATGAACCTCCAGTCATTTATTTAATACGAGCTGCAGTGAAACTTGAAACCCTGAATTAGTATCGATACCAAGGAAACTACATTAAAATTCACAGTACCGTATGATGAATGTATATACCTAACGTTCATCGTACGGTAACTATATGGCTACGATGCAAATTAATTAACACCGATATATACTGGATAAACAAGTATATACACAAAATAATAATTACTGAAATTCATTATATATTCCATAACAAAATATATACATTACATATGTTATATATTACACAAATCGTCGTAGAGATGGCAGTTTTCCTAGTTCACTCAACCAATACTCTCTATCCAAGCGTAAAATTAATATGGCATAAACGATTATTATTTATTAATCTGTAGATTATCATGTAACTCTTTTAAGATCTTGATAATACGGGAACTTCCTACACCACGATGATGTGATCCTTGAGATTAATCACCAATACGCAACTGTGGACAGCTGAGTGGGGTTGTGAAGGCAGTGTAGTTAACACCCAATCTTACATGTCGATATGAGGTGGTAAAAATATAATACCTTCATAGGCACTTGGATCATACCCTGTGCAAAGCGAAGTGTATTAATGAATGCTCTTTAGAATTATTCTACAACATAATTTTGCTATTTAATGTAACAGAAATATTTGTATTAAAATAACACATATACAGGGTGATCAAATAAAAAAAAGTAAATTTTGCTGGGTGTTAACTACACGACATATAAAGTACAAACCCACCGAAACCGGGTTATATTACAGAATAAAAAAGTAAAATTAGAGGCAAAAATCTTTAGTCGGGCCTGATGCACGGAAACTCATGTTAACCACCAGCTAATGTGGTATTTTATAAATTCTTTCTCATTTAGTATTATTCTTAATGATATGTCGTAGTTTCATATCGTCATTCGAATCAATAAGGCCCTTGTAAATTAGAACTGAGCATTTAAATCTTCTTTTTCTAAAATAAACTTCCTTTTGTTAAGAGCATTCAACGTAGTCTCAAAGTATTATTTTAATACCTGATAAGACTTCGAGTTTCAACGTGATATGCGATTTTCGTATACAAAAACGTAATATTTTTTTTGCTTTGTCGAATCGAGAGTAGTTGTTTATTAAAACCGGTACCATTTGATCTGAGTTATTTTTTTTGATTATTTAATCATATAACGCAAAAGAATTGAATCTAATTACACAGAAATAATTGTAGATACAGAAAATTTGCCACACGCTTTTTACTATGCTATTCGGCGAAAATTAATCTATACTTCCCTCGCTTTTGCCGATGCATTCAGCTTCGATTTTCTTATAGAAATATGTTGTGGTCTGAAAGGATCGTTTTTCGACGTTGGGAAGAATTTTAATAAAATGTTCGAAGTGGCTTGCACTCCAGCGCATCAACAAAACTACAGCGGTATTGCTGAATGTGTGGTATTTGGTATACTCGTGACAGCATTTGGTTGGTCACATTGTTGCGTCTCTAGCCCACGGCATTTATAAATATTTTTTTTCTCATTATGCTTAAGATAGACCCCTTTGCATAAGACTTTTATTGTATATGATTACAGCGCTACATATTTTATTTTACTCTAATCTGAAACCCTGTAATAATACCGTTCGTTTTAATAACAATGTTTATTTAACCTAAGCATAAAATGATAACAAAGGAGTTTTTGTTCAGGGACATCTTTGCTGCTAAAAGTTCTAAAAATATTTTGACACTTGATTTTGTCTTAGTAATAGTACATAATTAAAAAAGTAGGTGTGAGACTTTTTAGCTTATTTTACTAAACTTTCGTCTAAATATGTTATATTTTAAATGGCGAAAATATGAGCATATTAGAGAACTTTAAAATGTTTTGTTTAAAACATCTTTTTTCCTTGGATTTATTTGGTCTTTTACTTTTGATAATTAAAAAAACAAAAATGTGACATTTCGGATTTTTTTTTTTTTAGTAAAGCTTCTATATTTCTTCATAAATAAATTTGTAACAGTATATACATGATTGAAGGTTTGTGGACGATGCAAGCGTACAAGGAAAATCCATTCCATTATGCAGGAAGAATTTATGAAATCTGTTTAGAAAAGTTACTATACCCTAATATAACAAAGAAAAAGATTTCCCAAGAAATTTCTATATAGCTTTGTAACGAGGCCTCTATACGGAGGGGATTGGCCCTTTGTGGTGCACGTATGGCGTGAACAAGTGTAACTTACGGAATCTTTCAAACCCCAAATAAGAGCCAAACATCTAAGAGCACTGCGGATACGTTCACGACGAATACTTTAATAACTTTGTTACTATAAGTTTATATCCGTGTCATATATACCTACTGGTGAGCTAACCGCAAACATCAGAGCACGCCCATACGGATAAATATATAAAATTTTATTTCCTGCCTGAAATGACGGGCTTTTCTTACGGACAAAGCCCTAGGACAAGATACACCTTCGTCCTGAAAGCGATCAGAGATCCTAAATTCCGTCAAGGATGGCGTAAATAAAACGATTTACTGCATATAGGTGCCTTTCCGTATACACAGAATTGTATTGCTCAAATAGTGAGTAACTAAGTAGTAAAACTAACACATTGCAATGCAGGTATGTATGTACACGTTTCTATGTAGCGAGATATAGGGTATTACGTTGTAAATCCGTAGTTCACTGGAATAATATTATGTCGATGTTGAATAGGTTGAAGGATGCAATTGCTTTCGATGGATAAATGTCTACTATAAAAGTCGTGATTAAATATGATATTTTTTTGCAATCTAAAAGAAAATTCCAAACTGAACAAAAAAGTCTTAGATCACTATTATATAAAACTATCAATAAATTAGTTATTGAGAAAACTTTATCTTTGTTTTGTTTCATGGAGATCGATATACCATGGAAATTTAAAGTGTCACATTGTGTTTTAGTAGCTGTCAAATTATTATATATTTGTTGTGTTAAAGTTACTGTGCGGAAAAGTACTGTTTTTACTTATTTTTTCAACGTAACGATGCATTTACTCATCTGGAAAATTGTGTTATTGTTTGTGTTTGTACTTGCTGTTTAACAAAATTCAGATAGGCGCGTAGAATGTTACATTTCAGCAATTTTCCTGACCGTGATGTACCAGACCATCGCTATTTTTTTAAAACTTTATCGCAGATTAAGAGCACGAAACAATTTTTATAAAGAAGAGGAAAAAAATGATTTTATATTATCACAAGAGATAGAAATAAATGTGTTGGCATTTTTCAGGTACATCCTAATAATTCTGTAAGGATTTGTTCCAGGGGATCATTATTTCTCGTAGCACTATCCATAAAATCTGAAAAAAAAATAAATATGTTTCCCTTTAAAATATCAGCTTGTTCAAACTCAACTTTTGGGCGATTTCAAAGACGATTAACTTTTGCTCAATGGTTTATCAATGCTTATGAAAAAATCACAATTTCTTTGGACACATTTTATGGAGTGATGAATCTAACTTTTCTAATCGCGGGTATTCAATTAAAATAAATAAAATCTTATTTACTGGAGTCGTGAAAACCCATTTGTTGTTTATTTTGTATCCCCAGCACCGATTTAGTTTAAATGTTTGTGTGTGGTATAATCGGATTCCGAATTGTTGGGCCATTTTTCTTATCGGGGTTCTTTAACAGGAGAAAGAATATGTGGCATTATTGATAGAAATTTTAGAAATTTTTCTGGATGAATTAAATTTGGTAGACAGACAGATTATTTTACTTTCAACAAGATGGAGCGCCCGCACATAATCCATCGTTGAACACAAGTGAGTTATTAGAAAGATTATTGGAAATAGATGGATTTGGACACAATGGTCCCTATTCAGTGGCCGCGCGGTTCGCCTGACATGAGCCATCAAATTTCTTCTTGTGTGGGTGCAGTAAAAATCAAGTGTACAAACATAGATATACAACAGTGGATGAGCTTCAGGAAAATTTCCCAACATCATTGACGACATCGACGGTTTAGGACAATTTTTAGGAGCTACTCGTAAGTTCACAGAAGATTGTATAATGTATTGAAATGGAAGGAGTGTCTTTGACATTTAATTTGAGTAATTTTCTTGGCTATTTTTTGTATTTTTTTTATTTTTTTATTAATTTTAAACGCTTTAATATAAGTGACGCTTTTAATTTTCCATAGGTTTATCCATTTCATGCAACAAAGCAAATGTTAAAGATTTCTCAGTACTTATTTTATTGACATTTTTTTATAATAGTGTACTAAGACGTTTTTGTGTTCAGTTTTGGAATTTTCTTTTAAATTTGCAAAAAAATATATAGGGCGTTCCATTTGGAAAAAATAATTTTGGCAAATATTAGAGAGCGCGACGCTCAATTGTTTTTATGTTTCACAATTGTGACCGCCATAAAAAATAGTACTTCTTTGTCCATTTGTGCGATCTGTAATCCTCCAAAGATAACAAAGTTATCAATAGCGCACACTTAAGTGTGGACACCCGGTATACATCTAGGTTTATTATATATACCTTTTTCACTTTTGTTATGTTGGTAAAACATCTAAATTAAAAATAGAATCTCTTTGAATGATCTTAGTAGGAGCAATTTGTTATTGTTTATTTTAGGATTAAAATAATTGTTCACCCATCAATTTCAGGATTATTTGTATATGTTATGTTTCAGCACCTAGTAGTTAATAAAATAATATTTAAACTTGAGTTTGACTCAACTTGAGTTCAGTGTTTCTGTTGATAATGATAGCTTTGCTATTGAAACGTACTGCTGTGGTATAGACAACCCTAGTTTGCTCAGTGTATTTTAAGTTGCATAGTTTGCTTGGTTTGATTTAATGCGGATTCTATTGAATACTGTCGTATTGTTTTTACGACTGCGTTGTACGATTTTGAGAGAGGGATTTTTGTAAGAAAAACAGTTGTAGAGTTTTGTTAAGGAGTTCCATGTTCGACTATTGACGTGAGTAGACGTATTTTTGTATGTCATTGTTGCCATTTTGTAATTCATTTGATATTGAAATTTAATTCTTTTTTTTTAAATTTAATTGTGATAATTGTTAATATATTGAAGTGTGCACTTTATTGATATAAGATCAATTATTATTTTTGTTTAGGAAGATACATTTTTAGTTTTATTTTTTTTCTCATATAGTTTTGAAGAGTTAATTTTCAGTTATTCAATTTTTGCTTTTTCATTTTATTTATCATCACCTTGTTTGGGTGAGTAGAACCGTTGTTCTTGCTTTTACTTTTACAACTTTGTAATTTCTAGAAATTGTGTACGCTTATTTACTTTTAATTTGAACCACGTGATTGAAATTGAAACATTTCGATAATCTTCCTGAACAAACAAATCTTTTGCTGTTGGCTTGGAAATAGCATTGTCGCTATTTTATTTAGAGGTCAAGAGAGAGTATTAGAATAGAGAAATATATTATATATAGAGTCAAAAGGTTTATACCATTAAATAAAACACATTGAATTTCGGTGGCGGTTTTCCTTGAAATACCGAATACGGAAATATTAATGCAAAAAAATACATAAGAATTAATAACTAAGGTATATGTATTTAACTTGTTTGATGTTGTGTTAGAGATAATTCTTTTTTTAAGAAAACATATGGCGATGGGATTTAACATTATATTATCTTTACTACGATATTAGTTACTTATTGTTAGTTTGATTTTTGCTCGCCAGTATTGTTTTTCGTTAATAGACAATATGTCAATCAGCCTCCTGAATTTTTGAATAATGTGATTTTCACATTGATTAATTACACTATATTGATGTTATTCATTGTTGTTGGTTTAGTATTCTTAAATATTTATTACTACAAAATATTTTCTGTGTTTTAAAAAATTACCAAAAACAGTTTAAGATTATTTACAACATTTTTACAGCAATTAATTTCGCAATTAAATTATTTATTTTATTACCTCCGTTTATTGTATTTTCAAGAAATATATCTTAACTATCGCTGGTTAATCCAATGTCGTTCTACTTTATTGAAATATAGCTAACACTTTTGGTCTGTAACACAGCTTTCAGGCAGTAGCAACGAAAAGTATTAAATGTATTCAATTCGAAAATAAATATATATTTAGCACTAACTGGGGGATTGACGAACATATGCTTTCTTACAATGTTTGTTATGTATTATAAAATCCAATAATATTTTTAAATAATGTTAATAAACCTGTGCTACATAAAGACAGTTTTGTAAAGAGACCCAGTATTGGCATATCTCAAGAAAATAGATCAACGACGTCCAGATTACACAGGCGATAGCTAAATATATTTTCCTGAAAATGCCAATAAACGGAGGGATTCATAAAATAAATAAATTTCTTTGAGAACTTAATTGCTTTATTTAAGAATTTTATAAATAATCTTAAACCTGGTTTTTGGTTTTTTTTTATAGATAGAAGAAAACTTTATAGTAATACAATATTTTAAGAATATTAAACAACAATAGTATTAATACATCAATAATAGTGTAGTCAATAAATCTGTGAAAATTCACATTATCCCAAAACTGAGGAGGCTGGACTGACATATTGTCTATTGCTAAACTAATACTCGCGACATTAAATCGAAGTAAGTACAGACCGAAGTCATGAAATGTTTGTAGTTTACGTCATTAACAGGTCGGTAAAGTAAGACAGCGTAGTTTCAAAAAATTGGAAGCATTCATATAGACAAGCGAGATAGAAGTATATAACATAAGTCGTAGCTACTTAGCTATACGTCCATATTTTATTAAGTATCAACAAACTAGTTGAAGTGAGTAGAATACGGTCGAGTTAATGCGTAAATAAGACCTTTCATAATGTTTACTTCAGTTGCATGCAACCACGCTATTTTAACCCATTTTACTCGTCCGTTGACATTTGACATCTGCTTTTTACTGTTTATTGACCCTTCTATTATAGGTTTGAATTTTATTTCTTCTATTATTTCTTTTACAAAAGTTTCTTTTCAGAGCTATAGTGAAGTAAATCGTTAGTTTGTGGTAAGTTTAAGGTGTTTAAGAACATACAAAGACTTAAAACATTTTTTAGGTTACAGTTCAGATGCCCGCGGTAAACACTTTAGTTCTTGTTGCCAGAGTTGGTCAGTTCGTTTACTAGTGTATTTCTGGGAGGAAAGCGAAATGGAAGTCCTTAATATCCGTTGATGCGGTCCCATGAGGTAAATTGTAATTGGTTATTATTAAATTAAAACTTACATACAAATTGTAGAGTTTGCGAATGCTTTGGGCATTTTTTATGGGTACATCTACAACACAAAGTGCAAGGAAGGAAGCATATCTGCTTTTCCTTCATCGAGTGCTCAACAGCCCTGTTCAAGCCACGGATTGGATGCCCAAAACATTGATGGTCAGAGAGAAATAAATGGATGTTCGTAAAGTAATTTATGGTTAAGGTTTTGTTATTGATGAATACTTCGAGCACATGGGCATTAAAGTTTCAAGAACTTCCTCTGTATGACACTGCGATTTCAATGCTATCGAATTTATATGGGCACATGGAAGGATATTATAATAAGCATATTGGTCGTAATGGTTTTGGCGATAAACAACTATTGGAATGTGGCAGCAAGTTTGGACAGCTGTACACCGACACCTGGCACAATTTGCATAAAATCACACAGGGAAAATAATTAAAGAGTGGTACGAATGTGAAGCAAACACGATCTTTGTTCTGACAGTTAATTGCAGATCAGAAGATGAGAGCGAAACACAAATTAAATATTATTTTATTTTCACTATTCTTTTCTTTCAATATTGACATATTTTTAATTTAATTTACTGCAATATTATTTTTGTATATACCATTGTATAGAAATTATGTTTGCTAGATAAATAAAACATCATCTTTCATTTAATTAATCATTGGTAACGTATATTAAACTAAATTACTTTTATGTTGCTTGAATATTTCTACATTTTGATTTGCAAATAGGTTTTTGATATAGAACTACATTATTGGCGGTAATACATATTTCATTGAGAACACATTTAATAATAAGCTTAGCTTGATCACGAAAGCATTGTCAATAGAAAAGTTCCGATTTAGAATCCTATTAGTTGGCATTACTCATGATTGTTTGTTAAAAGCGCAACGTTGACTAAAAACTGAACCAATTCTGTTCAGTTATAAAAGAAAATCTATTAAAACTGCGTATAACCTCATTAAATTTGATCAATTTGTCATTTCTTACAGTTCATTGTAAACAATGTTGGTGTGCTTGAATTTGTTTCAGACGCTGCATACGTCATAAGCAAATATGACGTAACTACAAACATTCAAGATTTCACGTAACTAATATAAAAGAAGGCACTAACAAGTAACATAACATTAATATAAAATCTCATCACCGCACATGTTTTTTCTTAAAAAAGAATTATCTCTACATAACATCAAAACAAGTTAAATACATATATATTTCTAAATGAACGCCGTCTATTCAAGAGTTCTTTTTGTTGTTTTGTATGTTATTTTTTTTCATTGGTATTTCTAAAGGAAACGTCACCACCGAAACTCCGATTTGTTTATTCTATACATAAACCTTTTTCTTCTATATATATTTATTTTCTGTTTTAAATTTCTAGTCGTTACCTTTGATCGCAGTAATATACATAATTAAGTGATTTATGGCTATGATAAGTGAATACGTCCTCCGAAAGTTGCATTTACAATCAAGAAATTTTAAAGTTCTGAATTGTGGGTGTCCCGATTTTTCCTGTGAGAAGTGTATATTATTATAAGACAAAAATATTTTTAAATTCTTTAGATTTTCTTTATCTCCTTACAGCGATTCACTTACGAAAACGTGTTACCAATTCACATTATTACGCAAGAGGTAATTTCCCAAACCTCAGACGGACATTGAACCGCCTCCTTCCCCTTATAAAAACACATTTGCCATCATTCTTTGATGATGGCCCTTTCATCGCAGAAAATACCCGTTGCAAATTTCACGGCATAGAAAGATTCATCCGTCCGTTTAATGACGTTCTCTCTATATAGAAGGAAAGATCTCCCGCATTTAATCTTTAGATTATTCTCGTGTATATGGGCCTTTTGAAGAAAGTATCTCGTACCGTCGACGAGGTAAACAGGGACCGTGTTTCACGCAAAAAGGGAAGGCATTATGTATTAAAATACAATTATATCCCCACCTCTATACACGAAGCCAGCATATACTATTCATCCTCAGACGCTTAGAGCAGTGGTTCTCAAACTTATTTAGACACTGTACCCCTTTTTATCCACAAAACATTTTAGGTACCCCTTCTCAGTTACCGGTACTAAGTAAACTATAATTAAAATATTAAACAAATCTTAAAGCCTGCTATGTAGCATAGAAGTATAGTGTTAACCTTTGAAACTGAATTACGCATCATGTTTAAATAAAAACAAAGAGATATTGTTTACAAACATTTTTATTACATTAAACAAACACACACAAAATTTAAGAAACAAAAAGCGCTTACTTTCAAAGAGATTAGTGAGAAGGGTGAGCTTGTTTCCCTTTGCACAGTTTATCAAAATTGGTTTTAACTTGGTTAAATACAATCTTAAATCATCTTCAACATTTAATTTGTTTCTAGATTTATTTTAAGATAGGTTAAACTTGAGAAACCCTTTCACATAATAAGTGGTGGAAAACCCAACAAGAAATTTGACAGCAGTGCTTGACAGTTCTTTGTATTCCTTCCCAATACCGATCCAGAAATCTACAATGTAGTACCAGCAGTCAAATATTTGTTTTTCAACGTGGGATCACATGATACTTCAATGAGGTGTTCCTTTTGAAAGATAGTCAGGTTAGTGTCCATAGCATCAGCATTAAAGGGGTCACGTATCCAGTTATACTGTTTCTCCAAAGGTGGAAAGTACTCTCTTATGCGGATCTTCAATGCATTCAAATGCTGGCCCATTTTAGTCTTGAGTTCAGTGAAATCAGATATGTTTTTCTCATTATCTTGCAAAAATGTAAGTAATCTTTCAAACGGCTCGCAGTTGTTATTTTCTATTTGTTTTTCCCAGAGAATGATCTTTTTTACCATTGCATCAGTTTCTTTTTTCTATATTAAAAATATCAGAAACACTGCCTTGCATGGATAAATTCCAGATTTGAGTTTTCCAAAAATATCACTTAAATAAGCCAACTTCAAAAGCCAATCAAAATCAGTAAGTACAAAAGACAGATGCGATTTGTGTTCGGTAAAAAAATTATGTAATTCTTTGTGGAGTTCAAATACACGGGACAAAACATTTCCCCGAGAAAGCCATCGTACCTCAGTATGTAGCAATAAGTTCTCATTGAGGCTCCCCATATCCTGGCATAGAATTTTAAAGTAACGAGATTTTAGGGGCCTAGTTTTTTATGAAGTTCACAATTTTCACACTCTGATCAAGGACATCTTTAAGTTCATCAGGGAGGTGCTTAGCCACCAAAGCCTCTCAGTGAAGGACACAATGAGTGAACTTACACTCAGTTGAAACCGTTTTAATATGGCCTACCAGCCCTGTGATGTGACCGCTCATAGCCTTAGCACCATCCATACACACTGACACACAGTTTTTCCACTCGAGCTGGTTTTCGGAAAAAAAGGATCTAACAAATTGAAAATATCTTCACTTTTTGTCGATGTTTTAAGTGTCTTACAAAATAAAATATCTTCAAATATTTCATCTTGAAAAATGCCACGTACAAAATCGATCAGTTGGGCTAGGCCAGCGACGTCCGTGGTTTCATCGAGTTGTATACCAAAGCAAGGACTAGCTCGAATTGCTCCAACAAGTTGTTCTTTTGTGTCATACGCCATATCACTAATTCTCCTTGAAAGTGTATCATTTGATAATGGAATTGCTGTAATTCTTTTTGCCTCGTTCTCTCCAAACATACAAGAAACAATTTCTGCTGCGGCAGGGAGGATTAGGTTTTCGCCAATAGTATGGTTTTTACCAGACTTTGCAATTAAATGACTAACTTTGTAAGAAGCTTTTAGAGCACTTTCATTTTGTTCTGCACCAGAAAAGTGTTTTATCGTGTTTTTCCTACTTTTCAAATCTTCCAAAAGACGTTCAAAGTACCGTAACTCCTTTTTGACTAAGATCTCATGTTTGCTTTCAAAATGGCGTTTTAAAAGAGAAGGTTTCATAGAATTGTTTGATAAAATTTCTGAACAAACAACGCATTGTGGATTAGGCTCGTCTGAGCTTCCAGTCCAAGTAAAACCTAATTTTAAGTACAACTCGTCATATTTTCTCCTTTTACTTTTATATTCATTTGCCAGTTTTTCGGGTTTTTTTTATTTTTTCCTTGAACTGCTCATTAGTAACAAGACGTTCAGGTCTACTTTCATTTTGTGAAGTTGATGGCCCAGAATTTTGATGCAGATCTTCATGAGGCCTTTTCTTTAGGAGCCATTTATCCATTGTTAATTTTTATAGTAAAATTCACTTACGTGGTACCTGACTCAGTTTTCAAACAGATGTCCGTAAACGTGTTTCAACAGGATTGAGTGTCCGCAGAATAACACAACACACCACAAAAATAACACAATACTGAGAGCGAGCTTGTAATAACAGGCAATGCTACTGCAGTGCAGTGACACGAGTGATTGGCCGGCCACACAGCCCCACTCTGATGACTAAGCCCTTAGTGGCCATACGTATCCATACGTGTCCCGGGTTGTTTTATTTTATTGTTGGCCGGCCGCGTACCCCCTAAAAATTTTCGCGTACCACAGTTTGAGAACCACTGGCTTAGAGAATGACGTTTCATAGTTTCTATTTCCACAAACTGCCGCTAGGTGGCGTCACGCACAGATTATCGGAGAATATTTAGTGAAAGTTTGCTATCGAATTGATTTTCGAAATTAGAAAACGGATTAATTCATTCAGTTATCCCCAGGTGACTCAGACATAGAATACTTGTTGCTCTACTTAAAGGCAAACTTAATTAATGTAGCGCGGTTTGCTGGGGAAAGATTTGCTTGAAACGCGCTGCTTATATAGTTGCCGAAGAAAAGAATGATTCGCTGGATAATTAATTGCTCGTTAATGTGCGGCATTCAGAATGTAATTACGGGGACTTTCTGTGGTGATAAACTTAGCGGGTGGTCGATTATTCATTAAATTTATCAGCTGTACGAAACCGTGCTTTAAATCTTGCTGTGATGTTATTAAATATTATTTGCACGCAATGGCTTTGGGTGCATCTATAACCTCACTAAATCGAGCATTCACGATAAACGTATAATCGCTCTTGGATCACTAAAATGGCGAAATGAAGAAATAAAGCTTGCAGAGGAAGTGAAATATCTTGGTACCATCCTCTATAGACTAGGGATCGCCAAACTACGGCCCGCGGGCCAAATCCGGCCCGCTGCTTATTTCAATCCGGCCCGCGCAAGTTGTAAGTACCAAGCGGTTAATTCAACTATTGCCGATAGTTTTTCTCACCCACAATAAGGGTTTACGAAAATTATTGTACCGGGAGGTATCTACAGCTACTATTCACCGATTGATAGTCAACTGATGTCGCGATTAATTCATTTACTATGAACGCTTTCGGCGTACTTAGCAAATAATATTTCTAACCTTATTTAGAATTAAATTTGAAATATTCATGAATGGATTTGCGATAAAGTTGAAGAAGTGTGCCCAAAGAAGAGGATTTGTTTTTCTGTTGACCTCTCAGCTCAAGCGACTGTCAGATAAATTGAGAATATCACAATACGCTTCTTAATGGAGAAGGCAAAAAATGTCTAGTGGTTTTTGTTAGTTCTTCATGAGTCAACATTGTTGATACCGCCCAAGTATTTTTTGTTTTGTGCAAAACTTTCAATAAGTCATTGCATAATTCATGAAACACCTCTATCTATTTTGCATTATTGAACCAGTTGTGGCAGTGGTTAACTTTATTGGCTCTCGGCGAGTTAACCATCGCCAGTTCGATGGTACAATAGTGGAAAATTTTTATTGAGATTTTTGGAACTCAGAGAAATTATTAATATTTTTTTTAAATGAGAAAGAATTTCTACAATCGTTCCGTCCATTACTAGTAATTATTGCTTCTGTTTCTTATGCCCTCTCAACTGAACTTTCGTCCCTTCAAATTATTTTAAATAAAAAGATACTAACATTCGTTGAAGTATTACAAAAAATATGTCGCAATTTATTTCTTGTGATCTAGATTGGATTAGAATTCCTAAAAATGGATTCTATTTTACTTCAAAATTTTCTGGTCAGATGTTTTCAAGGTGCCCAAATCTTCAGAAGTAGCAGGTATTGAACTACTGAGATGTGTTTCCAAATGCCCTAAAATAGTGGAATCTTTTGTTTCTTGGCTTTCTTCATAACACTACTATAGGTTTGTCTTTTTCATTAATAAATTTTTGGTTTATTGCGTAGTACTTGATTGTTTTATCAATCGTTTATTCCAGCATCTTGTTTTCCTGTTGCTTCCAATATTACTCTTAAATATTTAAATTTCTCATTTGCTCTATTTTAGTATCATTTATTTCAATTTTAGTTTCAACATTCTGGTTTCCGAGGATTTTAGCTTTTTCTATGTTTATTGTCATGCCCTCTTCTCCCATGTTTCCTTTCCATATGTTCAAATTTTCTTTGTTTCTCACTGTCTGTTATTATTACCACATCGTCTGCAAAGATTCCATTATGTAGCTATTTCAATCCTCTGCAAATTCTTATATCACCCAAACACTTTATTAACTTTTTGTTCGCATTTTGCCTCATTTTGCAATAGGCGAACCAGATGAAGATAAACTTTTAATATTTAATATTTACTGTTTGGTTTATATATTGCGTACTTTTCTAGGTACTAACATATAGAAAACAATGATTATTATAATATTTACTAGCAATAATAATTAATTGTAATGTTATTTATAATTCACTAGGTAAAAAATATTTGACCATTTGGAAAAGTTACTAAATAATAGAAATAATTTAAAATAAAACCACTGAAGCCTATAGGGAATGTTGCAGAAAAATATAAGAATATACAGGGTGTTTTTGGAAGAAAAAAATAAGTTTTGTAACTTTAAGATTCTTTGACAAGTCAGTAATTTTTAAACACCCTGTATGATAGGACGGAAACTTTTTGGTACATTGTTTTCGGTTCAATAAAACACAGAGGAACACTTAATAAAAAATATACACGTTAGAGTTTACAACCTGGTCCGCTGAACTTAATTTTCGTTGCGATTTGGGCCTGTCCTAAAAAAGTTTGCCGACCCCTGCTCTAGACTTACCAAGCTTACTTGGAATCAACAGTATCAGAAGATTAAAACCAGAGTAGAGACAACACTCGTGTTCGACTAGATAAGCTCATGGAAAAACATGGAAGTTAAGATCTAATGTGATGTACTGGTGATATCATGGTGATTGAACACTTATGCGTCTCTGATGGTATATATGGTGAAGGAATAACTGAAAATTTACTTACATATTGATGTGTTCAGCAAGGAATAGAATCTGTAACAAAAAAAAATACATTACTATTACTAACAAATATTGCATTTTAATAAATAATGTTTCCCATATAATTAAATTTAACATAATCTTCTCATTATTTTGCATGACTATTTTGTTGATTTTCTATTATACAATACAAAAAAAAGTGGATTGATAAGTTTCAGCGTTGTTTATATACATACTAGTTAGTCAACCTTATGGACAAAATAGTTAACGGATTTTTGAACATCTTGGACAAAAGCGGTAGATGGCAGCACGCCGTTGATGTCCGTCTCGATTTAAATATAAACATTATAGTTAGACTACTACATACAAGATGGCTCTCTTACGTGTCGGTAAAATATTATTTAATTGCAATAGTTACCTCTTGTAAGTTGTAGGCAGATTGTAGGTGAAGCCCGGGGAAAGGAGAGGGTAGATAGGCGATGACGCTGTGATGACGCGCCACGCGATAATTCTCGTGTTTACATTGAAATGTTTGTTTTATTAGGAAGAATAAATATTTAGTTTGATAATATATAATCGTTATTTTTTTACCATTTTACTTTGCTTTTTTTTTAGTTTCAAATTTAATGTTATGCTCTATATATGTGTGTAGTTCTAAGTTTTGTGTTATATTTATATAATATTTTTTATTTGATTTACTTATGGTTACTATTGTATAATAGTAGAAATTCGTTTTTCATTATAAAAATAAACATGTAGTTTGGGAGTACAAATCGCCATTTATATTTGCATATATGCACCACATTACTTATTAGGTTTGTTTGTTTGTCTGATCTAAGCAGATCCATGGAATTTTACGCGTTTGTTTGTATTGTAGAGCATGATTTGTGCGTGTTTGTTTGTTTAGAGCAAGCAAATCCAGATCACAAAGAGGTTCCTCTTTCTGCTCGCGATCCGACGTCAGAGCAATTACGAGCAATTTGTGCAACATAACCTAATCGCGCTAACACCGTGTTATAAGCTGTGGTTTGTAAATGTAATCCGATTTATACCTGCATCAAATATGCACGATATAGATAATATAATGATACCAATGTGATTGATGTAAAGAACGATCATTATATTTTAAAAACTTCACTTGGTAGGTACATAAATACTAGTATGTGATGTATTTTTATTGTAGTCTAGATTCATTAGTTTGAAAAATTACTTTTACTTTTCCTATTCATAATAGCTGTGACAATAAGTAAATAGTAAAATTAAGGTTATATTGCAATCGAGCGCGTTTGTTTGTAGCATCTTTAAATCCAGCTCTGAGACGCTCTCAAGTTACTCTGATGACGTCAGTAGATACTGCTCCAAGCACACAAACAAACAAAACTATTAAAAACAGCATACATGATGACGCGTTCGCGCTCTTTCTCTAGATTGGCTGAAAAGTTACGATGTAACCTTGTATATATGGATGTTGTTCCCAAAGGTTACCTCGTAACTTTTCAGCCGCTCAAGAGAAAGAGCGCGAATGTGTTATCATGTATGGTGTTTTTAATAAGTAAAGTGGTGCATATATGTAAAAATAAATGGCGATTTGTACCCCCAAGCTACGTATTTTTATCATTATATAAAAAACGAATTTCTATTATTATGTAATAATAAACATAAGTAAATCAAGTAAAAAATGTTTTGTAAATATAAGAAAAACTATATAAATTTCCCGCCTTTACACCAGTTGAAGTTAGCGACAGTACCGCTATACACGGGAGAAGCGAAGATAGCAATAGGAGAGAGGAGGAGAAGAAGGTATATACGTTCGAACGAAAAACTCGCGTTTTATTAAAATTTTAAATATAAAAAGGCCATCGAACTACAGATTATATATATTATCAAACTAAATACTTATTCTTCTTAATAAAACAAACATTTTCTGATTATTATATAATCATAAATATACGTAAATTAAGTTAACAAAACAACTTATTAGTTTAAAAACTAAGAAAATAAAAATTGAGAAGTAGATTTATGTTTTTTTTTTTTCGGCAAATTTTCGTCCTTTTAGATTTAACTTTTCTTTTTCAGTGATTTTTGTTTTAAAGTTAATATTTTATTCTTAAAAGAAAAAACCTCAATTTAGAAAATTGTTCAATTAATGTTTTGTCAACAAGAACGTGCCTTGCACTATACTTTCAATTTCTTTATATTTATAACAGAATACCTCAGAATTCTAATCTTCTAATGTAAACAAACACGAGAATTATCGCGAGGTGCGTCATCACAGCGTCACATGCATTCACCCTCCCTTTTCCCCAGGCCACACAATTCGCCAATGCCAGTAAATCACCGATACGGATTCCGTCGTTTCCGCAGATGGATAAAACACAGAAATCTGTCTCTCACTCTGACCGAGATACCTGTTATATTTATCACGTTTTCAAATCAATTTACATTCACCGATAGAGTGCACCACTTCCCTGGGCAATACTTTATTTTTCCGAAAATGCATTGCGTTGACTAACTAGATATATTTAAACAATGGTTTCAGGTATACATAGACAGCTATTAAGAAAATTTTATCTCAATTTAATTGATGTAAAAGCAAATTTCTGATTACCATTCATTTAAATCACAGTGTTTAACACCTTTTTACATTTATACATTCAATGGATTTCATAGATTTACTGTGGAAAGGTACATACCATCATTTCAAATCATCATAATTTTTTTTTATCGAGAATGAAGTATGTTCTAAATACGTGACTTTATCTGTATCACATTACATTATATCAGGATTTACAGTCAGACAGCCATTAAATACACAGGTGCTTTCACAGTATGGAGTATATTTAAACTGTAATTGTCCGTTGTGACTATATTTTTGTATCGTATCAATTACATTAAACTAATGCCCAAATACACTCATATATATGGTCTAATTTTTGGCTTGACGCTAAAGCTTTAACTAGCGCTAAGTAATTTCGGTCGTAAAGTGATTAGGTAGACGCTAGCTAAAATCCGAATTGGATCTGTTGTCTGGATGAGGACAAATTATGCATACGAGCGCTCTCGCTAGCGATTCCAGTGTGGCTGTAATCCGCAGATATAGATACAAAAGCTTTAGAAATAATATTAGTTTTTGGAAATATACTCCGTAATGGGATGAGATTCAAAGTTTATTTTATTTATAAGGGAGTTTGTAGCAGATATATTCCTATACAGGGTGATTCTCAATATATGCGACAAACTTTTAAGCGCTGATTCCTGAGGTTATTTTGATAATAAAAGTTCATATGAGTATATGTCCAAAATCGCTTAGTTCTAAAGTTGTACAATGTTTAATAGTAAGTTAACATAATTAATGTTTTTATTATAAATTAACAAAATAATTAGTAAAACAAAATTAACTTGCACTAACTGTTGAAAATGACCGCCTCCAACTGCAATACAAGCTTCTATCCTCCGTCGTATTGACTGGCGAGTCCGTTCTAAAATACCAGGGGTATTTCGAATTGTTTGAAAAGCTGCGATAATACGATTTCTCAGTTCATCGACATTTTCAATGGGAGTCGTATAAACTAATGATTTAAGGTGACCCCAGAGAAAAAAGTCCAAAGAATTTAAGTCTGGAGACCGAGGAGGCCACGGTTGTGGACCTCCCCGTCCTATCCACCGATCTGGATACGTATTGTCCAAAAACTCGCGAGCAACTAAACTAAAATGCGCTGGAGCACCGTCATGCATAAAATACATTTGTAATCTTAATTGCAACGGAACTTCTTCCAGCAGTACGAGTAGCTCCTCTTCAAGAACATTGCGGTATACCTCGCCATTTAACCGCATCGGTAAAAAATGTGGACCTATCAAGTGATCTCCAACAATTCCGGCCCACACATTGACAGAGAATTGATGTTGATGACGGGCATTCACTAGTTCGTGCGGATTTTCTTCGGCCCATATGTGATTATTATGAAAATTAATAATCGCGTTTCTAGAGAAAGTAGCCTCGTCGGTGAAGAATATTTGAGCCAAATAGTCAGGATTTTGTGCGATTTTGTGTTGCATCCATTGACAAAAGCCACTCTTTGCGGAAAATCTGCCGGCAAAAGTGCTTGCACCCGTTGAATGTGGTATGGATACAACAGTTGATCTTTCAATATTCTCCAAACTGTGGCCTGACTAATGTTTAAAGCGAACGCAATTTTTCTGGTGCTTGTAGTAGGATGTTCCTCAATTTCATTTAGTACCATTTCTTCAACTTGTGGAGTTCTCACTGTAGATGCGTGCCCGTTATCAGTCGTCCGTTTTTTTTTTAAAATTTCCCGTTTCACTAAGACGTTGGTGAAGACGGGCAAATATTGAATGATGCGGTTCGGGTATCATTCTTCATAAAGACGTCTAGCAGCACGCGAATTTCCATTGGCAAGACCGTAAACGAAATGCATATCACACATCTCAGCATTCGTGTAATTCGTTTTAGAAAACAGAAATTGGCAAATAAACTGAATGAATACTCTGACAACTATTGATAAATATTGAAATGACAAATAAACAATTCCCTCTCAACACAATAGTTTTTGAAGAACCAACTGTGATATTATATCGTGTTAGTCATAGTTCATAATTTATTATTAAACATTCAATAACTTTAAAACCAAACCGTTTTAGACATATACTCGTATGAACTTTTATGATCAAAATAACCTCAGGAATCAGCTCTTAAAGTTTGTCGCATATATTGAGAATCACCCTGTATAATACCAGCCGACAAGGCAGATTTATGAACGATATTTCTTTCAAGTGATGACTTGTTATAATATACAAGTTCTAGTTATTCAGTAACTACTGAGATGTAATTCATTTTGAAACAGTTTGTACTATAGACATACTATTAGCTTGGTTTATTGTATATGTACTACATGGAACATTACAAGAATTTCTAGAAGAAAGAAACTCATTGAAGTCTCAGTCCGTTAAATACTTCAATCAAAACTCTCCAATAGGCTTTAAACACTTTACCCCTCCTCTAAGCAATCATATGCAAGTCTATATAATTACGAATACGTAAAAAATAAAAGCTTGTAAAAAGGAAATACTATATGCTATCCATCAAATTCTTCTTAATTGCAAGTATTCTGTACGAAAATCGCGCAAGAAAATCTTGTCCTACCATCCTCACTGCCTAATACAATGCGAGACGACTAGACTTTAGGTAGATTGAAATGGGATAGGAAGTTGCTCATATTTCAGCCTCCCCAAGGGTCAATCTGTCTCTCTCTCTCGTATACAATGTACCAGTGGGAGAAGGAGCTTTAGAAATGACAATTCGGAAAACGATTGCACCTGTATCCGTTCCCATGATACGATAAAATACATTTTAACGGACAACTGGTGCTTACACTGACCGTACAAATACTGTTATTATGTACTCGTTGCTAAGTTTGAATGCTGAAAATAAGTGTTTGGTTTCCTATGGTTTGGGATCCCATAACAACTCCATATTTTAAACATATAGGCTATATATTTTGCGAATTTATAAAAAGAATATAATGAAAATATGTACGGTCTGGAATATTATTTTTTCATAGCTGTTATTAATTGGGGAAAATAGAATTGAAGTTCTAAGACTTCCAAAATTAAATCGGACAAAGTTTTATTCAACCCTTTCGGTCAAAGACTTTGAGTATTCCTACGGAGGTTTTACAGCACGTTCCCTAATTCTTTATTCATGTTAACAACGCATTTTCACTTAATAAATATTCCCATTATGACAACGAAACATCATACACATATTTCATCTATACAACGTGTGTATAACTTGTCGCAAAAGCTATACGCAGCGACATTCTTCCTTCGTTTCTGAATCTAAAATCTAAATGGTAAAATATGGTACTATGCTTCATGCGTCTTCAGGAGCCACTTGAAAGTAACATACATTTGGCAACACTGTAGTCGCATACTACCGTAATGGTAGTTACGATACTTGTCAAAATTGACAGACCAGAATTACAAATGACAAATTGGATAACACAAATGATACGTAGGGAAAAGCAATGAGAAAGCTTTATTAAAACAGAATTAGTAGTTTTGATTTTTCGAACGCATCTCTTAATCGTAATAAATTAGCGACACTATTACCTACGCATATGTTCAAATTGATATCCGTCTGTTTGTAAACACATTTGCAATCTACGAGGTATTGTCTGTATTACTTGTTCAAGCCTTTCCGGTGTAATTTCTAATACTGCCGCGTTAATTCGTCCTATAACTTTGTCAGCGTCTTGTGGAGGTGTTGCGTAAACTTTCACCTTTATGAAACCCCAAACAAAAAAGTCTTAAAGATTTAGGTCGGGAGACCTTGCAGGTCATAAGATAGGACCACCGCGACCAATCCACCTGTTAGGAAGTGTTCATCCAACCACTCTCTCACATTACGAGAAAAATGTGCCGGAGCTCCATCATGCATGTAAAACATGTTACGGCGTATATTCAATGGCATCTCGTCAATAACTTGTTCTAATACATTTAAATACCCGTTGGCATCAAGTCGATTTGGCAGATAGATTGGCCCAACGACACGGTGATTTATTATACCCAGCCAACATTACTGAAAACATTCTTTGGTGACCGTATTCCCGAAACGCATGAGGATTTTCATCTGCCCAATGGTGAAAATTATGGGTATTGAGTACACCATCTCTGGTAAACATAGACTCGTCGGTCCAAAGAACACCTCTTAAAAAGTCGCCATCTTCTTGAATCCTATTTAAGATACTATGACAAAAGTTTAAACGGTGTATGTTATCGTATTCATAGAGCGGCTGCACCTTAGTTATATGGTATGGATAAAGAAGGTTTTCAAGTAGAACCAAATGAACGGTCTTATTACTGCGGATATTGAATGTGGACGCCAACTTTCGAGTACTGACGGAGGGATCTTCATGTACTGAGTCTAGAATTTCCTCTTCCAGTTGTAATGTACGCCGTTGTCTAGGTCGACCAGCGTTGGCATTTCTTTTCTTAAACGAACCAGTTTCACGTAGACGTTGGTCCAGCCGTCGAAATACGTTTCCAGTAGGATGTCTCCGGTTTGGAAAACGTACGCGATATTCCTGTTCTGCCATGTTAGCATTTCCATTACAAAAACCGTATACCATATACATATCGGCATATTCATTAAATGTAAAGACCATTGTAAATAAACAAAACAATAATACGAGAGCGATAAAAACACTGAAACAGAAAAACTAATCAAGAGAATACGAGTAATCACGAAAAAGAGCAGAGCTTGCATAAAATTGAACACTTCAGATTAATGTCAAAATTTGACAGTAATGGTTTTGATTGAAATCAAATTAGAATACAAAGTAATTGTCCTACAATGTTGCCAAATGTGTTTTTCATTTTCATGAGAGGATGCTTATGAAGAAATGTTGAAATCAAGCTCTAAAATCAAAAAGAAACTGTTTACGAAAAAACAGGAATAAGAAATCGTCTAAATTCAAAATTGCAGTTGTCTATACCGACAAATAACGAACACAAACGCTTATTAAGGAACTAGAAAACCGAACTTCAAGAACCTCGTGAAGACTTATGAAGCATAGTACAATATTTTACCATTTAGATTTTCGATTCAGAAACGAACGAAATATGTCGCTACGTGTAGTTTTTGCGAAAATTATACACACGTTGTATAATCTAGAGATTGTCCAGAACTTTAGCAGAAACACAATGGCGTTTCATTAAACTCATTCGAAAAGTATAAGCACACATGTCTACCTACACATTCAAATACACATTCCTCGCAAAGAACTACGTTAAACAGCTACCCAACTGTATACTTCATTGTTAAAATGGGCATGAAGAGCCAGAGTGAGGACACACATCAGAAAGGTTTCGTCTGACACAAACAACAGCCGTTTTGAAGTAGGTCGCTTTTACTAAATGAATCCCACTCAGTTGTTCTAGCTAACAATAGGGCAAACCGCACAATGCCTGGGTATCATCTGGGTGGGAATTTTAATATACCTATGACCACGTGACAATGTGATTGAATTTGCAGACGGAGTGTATAACTACCAGATCTCGCAGTGATTTAATTGACGAATGGATTATGAGTTAACTTTAAGAAATATGACATATTATAATCTCCATTATTGTTTGGAGTTGCTTGTGGTAATATTAAACATAAACTCTATACAGACTGATTTATTTTGGGACCCTTAACATGGGAATGTCGTTTATTACACTGCCCAACAAGCAAATTATTATTATTATTTTTTTATTTTACTTCATGAGTCAAAAGTTTTTAAAGTTTTTAAAAAAGAAACATGATAAACAGGAATTTGTATTGGTTCAGACTTTTTTGTGATGGAATAATTGGTGGAAGTAGGCTAACGAAATTGAAAATCCATTTTCCATCAATTAATCCAAATATAATTCTGAAGAGAATCATGTGGTTGGCTTCATGCTACCACAGCTATCTTTTGGCTTACCAGCAAAACTCCTCAAGCATTGCGTCGTTTCAATGATCCTAGTATGGTTCCTCCATGAAAGAAATATTCTGTTACATTTTTCTCCATGTTCATCATTGATAGTTTCACAGCTCTGTGAGGCGAAATTATAATTGAAAAGGAAATTGATTTTAAGAGACTTTTTTGCAACTGATATTTATGCAGATGTACCCTTATCGATTGATGGTAGTTATCGTCTCATTTCCTGCATAAAAATCCAACAAAAACATCTACCTTAATTTTTGCATCACTTAATCCAGGATATTTGTCTCTTTAAGTACTTAAATGCATATCTCATATCGTGGTTCATATCTTTAACATCTATTCTTTGGCAAACCCAGATTTATATATGCCTATAGAAGGGTACAAGAACAACATCTCTTAGATCTATCAGAGGCTTTTCTATCAGTATTTTTCGCAGACACATTTTCTCTTAAAATTTATACTTATGACAACTTATCAAACTTGACTCTGCCAAACTTAAAACTATCTCCAATAACAAATCCAATTAACGGAAATGAATCACCAAAACAGAAACGTACACCACTTTAATTATTCCCAACCAGAAATATTCAATAATTAATGGCATTAATATTGAATTAGATCTTACTACTGAGACGCAATCAGTTTTATTTGAGCTTGTGAAAGACGAAATTTTAGGAGGAAGTCATATCGAGGACGAATATCTTAATATTTGAACAGCCACAGCCGCGGAAGACATAACTTTCACAAATATTTATGCGGTAACCCTGTGGGCTTTGTAAAAGTGAGATCAGAGCTCTATTATTAACTGATTCTGCTTTGAGTGGTTCGTTTTACGCGGAATAATTAAATATCCTTACTTCTTTGCTGACGAAATCAAACTGAAATGATTAATGTTAGGTAATGTAGTAGTAAATTTTTATCGATACTATATACCATGTGATTCAAAATGATTGTCGTAAGAAAAAAACTGTTTTCCAGAAAAATTTATCTATACTTATTACCAATTTAATGAGCGAAGTTAGCTACATACAAATTTCATACATTAAATGAATTTTCTTGACATTTAGCGACATTGGCGTGCGTGTTGTAGTATCTTTCGATTATTTATCTTATAAATTTTTTCAAATAGTTTATATTTAAATCTAATATCACCAACAATAGTATTCCTGAATACTGTAAGAAAATAAGGGAATTTATCTGTGGTAATAGCTCAACAAACAGGTAAAAAATCAATATTAACATTAAGTGAAATAGTTTATTACATTTTATAATTTTATAGTCTTATCATACACTTCAGCGCAATGAGCTGTCAAAAGAAAGTTACATTTTCATCCCTATAAAATTTCTCCGGTACAGGAATTATCACCATTAGATCACGATAGGCGATTGGAATATTGTCACTGGTTTAATAACAATTGAAGGGACGATAACTTGCTAAACAAATCATTTTTCTCGGATGAAGCCTGGTTTTACCTAACAGACTATATCAATTTACAAAACTATTGTATCTGGTCTGCAGAAAATCCACACGAATTTCGAGAAACGCAATTGCATCCCGTAAAAGTTGGAGTTTGGTTAGCTATGTCCAGGCAACGAATAATAGGGCAATTTTCTTCGAGGAAACTGTAACAGCCCAACGTTACCAACAGATGTTGGAATTGTTTATTGCAGAGTTACAAGAAAATGAGCTTGAAGCAGGTTATTTTCAGCACGATAATGCTCCAGCACATACTGCTCGACAAACCTGCCAATATCTTCAACAATTTTTTGCTGACAGGTTCGTTAGAGCACAAAGATGGCCACCAAGATCGCCTGATCTAACCCCATTAGATTACTTCATGTTCGGCTATCTAAAAAATAGGATCTATAGAAACCGCATGCATACCATAGAAGAACTAAGAGATGCAGTTTTGTCACTTAATAGTTATACTAATTGTATATTATAATTTAAAGTAATAAATAAATTTAGTTAAACACCAGTTAGTACTGAATTGTAAAATCATAATTTAGTAAAATTAAATTAATTACATTTCATTTTTACAAGCAGAAACACCAATCCATAGTCGTTTATATAATGCGAGTTCAAATATAGGTTACGTTTTCCTTATTTATGACAGAACCGTTTACTTTCTTATGTTCCAACCTTCATTACAAACACGCGGCATATACCTACACCCTGTTACTATCTAGAGGAGCGGAATTGAGAATCATTTTGAATCTCTGTGTATGTACAGGCTGTTTCGAAAGCAATCTGAAATATTGTTCCGGGCGGTTAGTCATCCAATTTTAAGACGAAAAGTTCACATAAACATGCGTGATATGTTTTGTTTAGTGATCTTTGGAATTTTGACAATTATTGTGTCAAACCTAAAAACCAAACCAAAATTTGTTTAATTATTCCTTATAACAATAAATTAAACAGTAGCTTGTGTAGTTTCCTAACCTAACGAACTAATCCGTTGCAACACAGATGGCGCTACCACAAATGGATCTGCAGATTAAATTCATTATACGTTTGACAGGCGATAACAAAAGAGGTTACGGCTACCAGTAATAATTTGACAGAGTGCGAAATAGATTACTTAAATTGCTCCACACGTAGCTAAGTAACGTGAGTAAGTCATTACAATCTAATTCAGTCAAAAGTCTGGTACTTTGATTAAACAGTTTTATTTATACACGGAAAATTATATACAGGATGTATCAGATATAGAGGTAAATATAATAATATGTGGCAGCTGTAATCATATACAATCAAAAAGTCTTAATGCACAGGGGGTCTATCTGGAAGCATGAACGAGAAAAAAATATTTTACAAATGCCGTGGGCTAGAGCCGCACCTGTGCCCAACCTAAATGCTGTCCCGAGTATACCCCCACATACAACTATCATTCAGCCATTACCGCTGTTAGTTTTGTGTGATTCGCCGCTTGGAGTGCAAGCCACTTCGAACTTTTTAATTAAATTCTTCCCGTCTCGAAAAAACGATCCTTTTCAGGACCATCATAATTTCATACAAAGAAAATCGAAGCTTGATGTATCGGCAAAAGCGCGGGAATGTACAGATAGATAGTAAAAAGGCGTGTTTACAAATTTTCTGTATCTACATTTATCTCTGTGTAATTCGATTCAATTCATTTTGCGTTATATGATTAAATAAATCCAAAAGAAATAACTCAGATTCATGTGGTACTGTTTATTAACAACTAACTCTCGATTCGATAAAGCGAAAGAAAAATATTTACGTTTTTTGTAACTACTGAAGTCGCATATCCGGTGAAACTCGAACATCTTATCAGGATATTAAAAATAATACTTTGTAGACTTACGTAGAATGCTGTTAACAAAAAAGGATTGTTTATTTTATAAAAAAGAAGAAATTTAAAATGCCTCAGTTTGCTATTTTTACAAGGGCATTTGGCCTTTATTTATTCAGAATGAGGTTAAATGAATTTACAGCATACCATTAAGAATAATACTAAATGAGTGCAATGTATTTATACATAATACCACGTTTAGCGGGTGCTTAACATGACGTTTCCTTGCATCAGGCCCAGACTAAAGAATTTTTGGCTCTAAATTTTACTTTTTTTTATTCCTTAATGATGAAATCCGGTTTCGGTGGGTTTGTGTCTAATATGTTGTGTGGTTAACACCCAAGCAAAATTTACTTTTTTATTTGATACACCCTGTATACAAGAGGTGAGTTTATATAATACTAAATTGCGTTCATATTTTCTGAAAAAAGCACTTCTTCAGCGACCATTCTTTCGCCGATTTCCACTCACATTCTATATTTTAATCAATGCGTCAAATTCTAACATTTCTAAAACCGTCCAACGAAATAGCACATTCCTCTCAATATACGGATTCGTAAAAAAACCACTTTGAATGATTTCATCCTCATTTATTTTTATGTTTGATGTTCTCTATATCCCTACATATATTAGAAGCCTTTGTATGGAATATATATATAATACTCTATACTAAAGCCTTTTCACGTAAATAAACTGATATCTTTTGTATAAATAAATACTTCAGTAGAATAACATCACATCTTAACGCCTTTTACATTCGTCCTACCGTCAAAATGTTAGATTTTCGTTTGGTTACACAGTCAAAACGGTTTTTGTGAAGTGAATTCGACTTTAATACCGCCTCTTATGTGGTACCTATGCGATAAAAGTGACAGCAAACGTTCCAGATAAAGAAAAACCAACGTTGTTTTTTGTTATGCTCATGGGTTCGCATATAATATCTAGAAACGCTTGAAGAGAATTATCCTTAAATTTTACTGCTATTGCTAAACTTATATCTTTTGTATCGTCAGTTGTATTTCATTGCATAAGCCCAGAAATCTTCATAGAAGAAATTTAACACGGGGTAATGTGTGTATAGCAGATTAAATATTCTGCAAATATTGTTTGTACAACTAACGGAGCCGATAAGAGAGACACGATGTTTATTACCTGGCGTTAGGGAATAAATTTCCTGCACGTAAAATCGGTGTCCGGTAGTTTGATGTAGAGATAACCCACGCTGCGTAAACCGTTTAATTGCAAAACAAAACAAAAAATGTGGTCGGACGCTAGAGAATGTATTTATGCTGTGTTTTGGCAGATTTTGCAGACAGAATCCATAAACCTAGATAATATCGTTTTATTAAAAAGAAATATATATTTGTATTGGTTATAACAAGCAATGTAATTGAAAACAAGATTATATGAATTTAATGCATAAGTGGTTTCTTAAACAAAAAACGGGGCAATCTTTTACAAATAATGAAGAAATGAATTCCTAAAGTTGAATTTGATAATTATTGTTAATGCGCCTTCTTATGTATGTGTACACTGTAAAAAATTACAGTAATTTTGCCATGGTGAATCAGGAATATTACATGTAATAACGTTGTGAATTTACCACAATAAATCATGTAAATTTTGTTTTACATATTTTTTCTAGGATATTTAACATGGAAAAAGAAATTTCGGTAAAATTTATAGCTTTTTCATGTAAGTTTAAGATGTAAAAAAATTCAAAAGGAAAATACAGGAAAAAACATGTACAATTTTGTATTTACTCTCAAAATTTTACTTAAAAGTGTAAATTGACATTTTTTTTGGGTATTAGTGCACTTTAAAAGTAATTTTACTAGTGAATTATTAATTTTGCTGTGAAAATATGAGGATCTTTTATATTTATTTGTTTTTACTTGAATTTTCGGGTAAAACTATAGATATCATGGAAAATACGAAATTCATACGCCGCAATGTGATTGGTGATCCGGTTATTGGATTATTTATCTGTGCGCGTAGGTAATTCTATTCGTTTGTCGAACTTATTATTGGCTCAAAGATATCATGTACGTCACAAACAATCGTAGGTTTCGCGTAAGCATGTTCATTCTTGATCCCTGGTTAAGCGATTCAGTATGACCTATTAGGTACTATAAAAGAATTAGGTAAGTTGCTTGCTCTCTTTATAAAAATACATATGAAAATTACTTCAGTGTTCGGTAAATATAGAATTCATATAAATATTACATACGAATTTTACAGTACAATCTTTGAAAAACACATCAGCATGTGAAATTTACTGGATGGTAGAAATTTTACCTTATGAAGCAAATTTACCTGTAAAATTGTAGGCAACTTTGTTACCAACGATTTTACATGTAATTTTACTGCAACTTTTTTTACAGTGTACATACGATTAGATGATGTTCATTATAAAATTATTATAGAAGCATGAAATTGACCGATATAATATACAGGGTATTTCTTAAATGATTTTAAACACTTTTAAAGCTAACATCACAGCTTACTAAATGAAGTCAGTGGCGGTTTCTTCTATAGTTTGCAGGTTTGTGCAACCATCAAAAATTTTAATAGAGAAAATATTTAATTTATAAAATGGAAAGAAAGAGCCAATTCTACATTTTAAAAGTTATAAACTAAAAATTTATGCTACACAGAATAAATTAACTGTTTATAATATATAAAATCCATGGTTTTTGACTCTGTATGAGTAAATTATAGCAAGGTAAATAAAAGTACCGTATTTTTCGGACTATAAGACGCACCTCAAATTTAGAGACGATTTATTGGAAAAAATATTGTATTATGTTACCTTCGAACTATAAGACGTAACCAAAATTTGAGTCCATTTTTCTTCTATGTAAAAAAGCGCGTCTTATAGTCCGAAAAATAGGGTGAATGGTCCAATTTCTCAAAAATTGCAGATTATTTTGCTATACATTAGGGGCACAATATTCAAGAAACTACAAAAATAGAAAGGATCAAATATAGTAGTGACACTCAAGAGCTTTTGAATGTCACTAATACCAGCTATATAAAACAAAATGGGAATTTTACGACAGATTCTATAGTACGCAAAATTATACAGGGTGTTTTGAAACATCGTTTAAAGATTTTAAGGGCATGTAGTACGATCGAAAATAAGGTTAAAAGTCATAATAAACATATGTTCACAAATCAACCGTTTACGAGATAACTGCGAGTGTTCCTCGTATAGTACATGGATATAACATATCCCAGTAAACAGGTGCTTATCAGCTATTGTTTTATGACAGTTTAATTTGACGTTTTGTGCAATTTGTATAGCAATTACAATGGTTGCGTATCCTAATGCTGAAATGAGCGATATGGTGATCATGTACGGTCGTGCTAATGGGAATTCTTTACAAGCACGTCGCTTCTATGCTGAAACGTTTCCTGATCGCCAACTGCCTTCGCATGTGATGCTTCAGACGGTGTTTCAACGACTAAGAGAAACTGGTTCGTTTGAGAAGCGGTCTTCTGATACTGGACGGCAGAGAATAGCATGTACTGCACAGATAGAAGATCGAATTTTGAATATTATTGATGAAAATCCCGAAACTAGTGTTAGAAGAATTTCGACTCAAGTGGGTGTAAGCAGCAATCGTGTTTGAAGAACTCTTCATGAGCAACTCCTATACCCCTACCAAATCCAACGGGTACAAGCCCTTACTGCTCCGGATTATCAAGCGAGAAGGGCGTTCTGTGAGTGGTTTTTGCGAACAGCTGCTGATCGGCCAGATTTCGCTGATAACATCCTTTTCACTGATTAAGCTGGTTTTACTAAAAATAGAATATTTAATTTCCACAACAATCACGTTTGGTGTGACGAGAATCCTGATGCTATCGTTGAAGCCAGGCACCAGCAACGTTTCTCTCTAAACATCTGGTTAAGCTGGTTGTTAGGATCGATTGTTTTGCCACAACGCTTAACAGATCCTGCATACCTCGAGTTCTTGGAAAATACTTTACCTGAACTTTTGGAAGATTTACCTATAAATCTAAGACTGAACCTCTGGTTTATGCAAGATGGAACTCCACCGCACTTTACGCGTGCTGTTAGGGAACATCTTAACAATGAATTTCTGGAAGAGGATAGGGCGAGCAGGTCCATTGCTTGGCCTCCAAGGTCTCCGATCTAAACCCGTTGGACTTTAGTATCTGGGGTTATTTGAAAAGTTTAGTGTACGACAACACGGTAAACGATCTTCCAGAGTTGCGCCAACGAATAGAATACTGTTGCCAGATAATACGAGAAAAACCCTTGTTTTTTGAAAGAGTGCGCGCTTCCTTTGAAAGCAGATGTAGATCCTCTGTCGAAATGGAAGGATGTCATTTTGAACATCTTCTTTAGTTATAATCTATTTTATGTTAAAATGCAATAACATCTTAATAAAAACTGCTAAAGCAAACTTATTCTGCAATTGCGATAAAATCACTGTTATCTCGTAAACAGTTAATTTGTGGACATATGTTTATTATGACTTTTAACCTTATTTTCAATCGCACTACATGCCCTTAAAATCTTTAAACGATGTTTCAAAACACCCTGTATTTCTAATCTATATTCAAACAAAAGTTACGAAAACCCTTTTTATCAGTATATTTATGGGTTTAAATATGATTATGTTGCCAAGGAACCTCTCCTTGCCACATTGTGTCACCAGTCAACTTTAATATGTCATATTTCAATAGTTTTTGAAGCAGAGGTAATTGAATCACAGAGGTTACTCCCAATGACTATAGGTATTAAAAAAAATCCAAGTTTTTGTATTTCAAAAAACTGTACGCTTAGACAAACAACTACACATGATAAAGTGATTTTTTTTCTAATATGTTTTGAAGAATATTGCTTATTCATCGCCTGCCGAAAGTCAAATCTCCTAAATAAATGTACTCAACATCTAATATTAATCGGTAAAGTTAATCGTAACACTTGAAGATCGTGGTGGAAAATTGTGCCGGCTTATTCGATTATCTTCAGGAACTCATTGATGGCGAGCGCCTATCGACATGTCGATCGTCCAGAATAATGACTTCGAAGGCGTTTTGCGGCGGTAACCAATTCCGCGTGAGTGTTTGAATGACCGGGTTAGCGTTTACTTTGAGAAATTGTCTCCGTTTTTGTCTTGGAAACGGTGAACGAGAAACAATTAGAATATACAACGGAAAGTCCACCACTCGAGTATATATAAACGGTAGGTAACAGATGAATTGTGCTTTGCGTCCGGGGTAGAATTTCTAATTATCCTTTGGCCGTTTTCTGGATGACGTTAGTTGAATTAGTTATTTGCTTTTTCAATTTTGCCCGCCTGAAGTTAATTTAGTTCCGTTGGGGGAATTATAGACCGGTAGGAAGGTGTTTTTAGCGTCCTGGTGTCACGCTGTAAGAAGTCGCAAGAACTTTACTCACTCCATTTTATGTAAAAATATATCGTTTGTAATATACTCTGTATCTGTATACATATCAGAATTCTATGCAACCAATTTAATCAACAGTTTTATATCATTAGGCTGGAAACTAGTTTTGTGAATGTGCACTAATAATATATGTATACAGGTTATTCCACGTAACTGGTTCATTAAAAGTTTATGATGTTCTATTATTTACTTATATTTGAGATTTTGGCACCATTATCTGTACGATTGGAACTATAAATGTAAAATACCTTAACCAAAATATCACTTCCGGTTGACCGGAAATGGATGTCAACTTTGTTATTTTAAATAGAATGATATAATTTTTATTCATTTTTGGAATTCTACAACTATAAATACGTCAGTTTTCATTAGCTATTCCTATAGCTACATGTTGCCGTTTTTGAGTTATTTAAGTTTTCCTTTTTTTTTAGTCATAATCATTGCATCATTGAGAAATTAATATCTAGGTTAATACTGCATGTAGAGACTCCAAATTTGCTATGTTGTGAATGCAGATGTAACTCTAAGAAATGGTACACACACTTCACATTTTAACATACCGGGTGTTCAAAACTGAGGAACAAAGTGACATATTTTCAAATGCAGAAAACTCCATTTTTTTAAATAGAACACCCTGTGTTTTAATTCGGAATTAGGAAGTAAAATCATACCCTATCGTTTATATGAGCATTCCCTATACCTATCTTTAATAGATTTTGAGATATGAGCGACTTTTTGTTAAATAGACTAAGTAGCCCTATCTTTAAATGTTTGTAGCTGGCTCTGAAATGGATTCACGTCAAATTCATGTATTATTTTTGAATAACCATACAAGAATGTCTGTTCTAATAGTCATTTCTATTAATATTGCGTTGTACCAAAGTGTAATTACAATGATATACATAAACACTTTTGGCTAGTCAATGAATTTGACATTAATCCCATCAGAGCCAGCTACAAACACGCAAAGATAGGACTACTTAGTCTGTATAACAAAAAGTCGCTCTATCTCAAATTTATTTAAAGATAGGTATAGGGAATGCTCATATAAAGCGATAGGGTGATATTTACTTCCTAATTCCGAATTAAAATACAGGGTGTTCTATTTAAAAAAAATGAGTTTTCTGCATTTGAAAATATGTCACTTTGTCCCTCAGTTTTGAACACCCTGTATGTTAGAATGTAAAGTGTGCTTACCGTTTCTTAGAGTTATATCTACATTCATAACATAGCAATTTGGAGTCTCTACTTGCAGTATTAACCGAGATATAATTTCTCAATGATGAAATGATTATGACTAAAAAAAAAAGAAAAACTTAAATAATTAAAAAAACGCAACATGTAACATAGGAATAGGTAATGAAAACTGACGTATTTATAGTTGTAGAATCCAAAAAATGAATAAAAAATTAGATCATTCTATTTAAAATAACAAAGTGACATCCATTTCGGTCAACCGGAAGTGATATTTTGGTTAAGGTATTTTACATTTATAGTTCCAATCGAACAGACAATGGTGCCAAAATCTCAAATATAAGCAAATAATAGAACATCATAAACTTTTAATGAACCAGTTGCGTGGAATACCCTGTATATCCTTTTTATTTAAAATGAATTGCATTAAACCAAAAGTTTTTGCGTTTTCTATATGACTAATATGATTTAATGTCACCCTGAAAAGTGAATATAGTATTGTGATTTCCCGGCTATATGCTTTTTTTTTTTTACGGAAAAGAAAAATAAATAAATAACTTTCTAATTAGATCTGCCTTTTCTTTGCAGATACCTTCCTACAATGATAGACACAATGCAAACTCATTCCACTAATAAAACAGTGCAATCATTAATAACATGCATAATTTACTAATAAGTTTATATCAGAAACAAATAAATAGAATGAGAGCTCTTACTCAGGGTGAGTATAGTTATTTGGGATATTCAAACAAGTATTATCAATTATCCAGTATAATTTAGATTCTTTAATTCAAAAAGGAACTTTTAAAATATCCCGCACTATCATAAAAGAATAGAAAACCACCAACCACGTTTGCCAACTTACAAAAGCTCAGAATTTAAATCTCATACGAAATAATAATAATTTAAACAATGTTTTGACCTGATACTTCGTTTATCGGTTCTTACAGACGCCAGAGTATCTCCGAATGTGATTTCCTTGTAGTGACAATCCAGATTCGCTCGTATATTCACCTCCTTCGTTACATTCAGGATGTATGATTAGACTCGGAACAGCAAACACATGCACACTCCTATGTAGAACAAGTACCCATGTATAGTAAACACCAAATTTGTGAATTTATCCCTTCAATACCAGATATACCCAGCAATTTGGTTTAATTCATTTATATTTGATGAGAAATGACACAGCTTTTTATAAGACTTTTTATCAACTCTCAACACGTAACCAAGGATTTTCATACATTTTCTTTATACGAATCACATTGAGTCACTCCCCATTCAATTAAAATAGATACCTAGGATACCAGGCTATCGTAATTGCATTTCAATATGGTTGGTAGCTTTCCTCTTATGAAACACAGCAATATATCTATTTTATTTAAAATGAATTGCATTAAACCAAAAGTTTTTTCGTTTTCTATACGGCTAATATGATTTAATGTCACCCTGAAAAGGAATATAGTTTTAGATCAACGCATTTCTTTCTACCCCCATTTCAAGAAAGCGGAATATCATAATTTATAGGAAAAATTCATTTAAATGAATTGCGGAAATGAGTTGGTTTGTGTTTAGACGTAAATGGACAACATTTTCAATCAACTAAATAGAAGGTAAATCGAGCACTGTGAGATATACTGATAACTAACAGGAAATACCAATAAACTTCAGTCTCGCAAATTGTTTAATCTTTAAAACACAATATACATTTCGTTAGCTAAGCTAACATCTTCAGATGTACATACAAGTGTATTGTCAAAAACTAAATGCGTAAATACAGTAAATACATCCTAGGTTACAAACATTAATCATTAGGACTACTATATTCAATAAATTCTAAATATTTGTAATTAAGGCGTGTTAAATCAGTATTGAGCAAGCTATTAATATGTTTTTTCATATAAATAGCTTCCCACATATTAAGATTCTTACAATTTGAAGACTTCAAATTTTAAGAATCAATAAATTCTAAATATTTGTAATTAAGGGGTGATAAATCAGTATTGAGCAAGCTATTAATATGTTTTTTCATATAAATAGCTTCCCACATATTAAGATTCTTACAATTTGAAGACTTCAAATTTCACCCCTTAATTACAAATATTTAGAATTTATTGAATATAGTAGTCCTGATGATTAATGTTTGTAACCTAGGATATACTTACTATATTTACGCATTTAGTTTTTGACAATACACTTGTATGTACACCTGAAGATGTTAGCTTAGCTAACGTAATGTACATTGTGTTTTGAAGATTAAAGAATTTGTGAGACTGAAGTTTATTGGTATTTTCTGTTAGTTAACATTTTCAATATTAAATAAATTGTCTCTCATAAACTTTCTTTACAATTTACAAGTGACTAAAGTACCAACTCAAAACATTTACTCTAACTATAATCCTTATCAAAGGCTGTGTATCTCTTAAAACGAATCATCCCTTATTACTTACTTAACATAAAAAAAAAAAAACTGTTGTTCGAACCCGTTCATTCCTCTCGATGCACTCTTTAAATAAATAACGACTCCATTACAAGCAAAATCGACCATCGAATCCCTGGTTATATTTATTCCCCAGTTCCCTAAAACGTTTTTACTGCTAAATAAATGGAAAATATTCATTATTTATTCACGTCTGTGCCAGCGCGGAACACCCACAGTGCGGGACACATGCTGGAAAATCGCGTTTCGCGAGAACTTAACAAAAGCTCCCTAACTCGATATATAGTATATGTATATACATCAGGTTTGAGCTCACACAATCGACATTATCTTATAGAATTTCGAAATATGCAGCCGGTACCTGAAGAAAGGGCTGTTTGGTTTTGTTTAATATGCATTCATTGTTTGAATAAATGAAGCTACACTGAAGTTACTTAGTGAATTATAACCTACATTTATAGTTTATAATATATATATATATGTTCGCGAAGTTAAAGTTTTGAATCTGGTTATTATATTATTTGTGTTGTTAATAGTTTGTTTTGCAAAGTTTTGCCGCATTCATTACTGATGTAGTATAACTAGAGAATTGATTATGCAAGTTATGAATTATTAATTGATATGCTGATACATATTCCTATTTGTTGTATATTAATAGTTAGTAATGTTGAATAAATTTGCATTCATAAAATGGTTCTCAACTAATAATTTATTTAGATGACCCTAATTAATTACAGAATTATAGCATATAATCGAATATCTCTTGTGGCGTAGGTTCTGTCGTTTTGACAAACGTTTCAGTCAGTTGAAAAAAATGTAACAAGTTTAATTTAATAATAAAAAAACCGCTACAATTAATCTTCAAAGTGAATTCCTTCATTTTATATACATAATGCCATTTTTAGTTTCATGTTATCCAAGGCATTTCTTATTAAATGATAACAGATTTATTTCAGGAGATTCAAAATCATTAATGGAAAAATAAACTAGCAGCTATTAACTTTTTGGTGCATCGCTTACATAATTTTCCTCTATCTACAGAACGATATAGTAAAGAACTTATTAAAGAAATTATTAAAATCGCTGCATTTAATGGATTCTCAGAAGACGTTGTGTATAATACCATTAGAAAACATAAAAACAAAATAAGAATAAGAAATGTGAGTACCTTAGAAATTAGTTACAGGAAGAATAAGAAATATGTTAAATTACCATTTATCTATCCAAGTTACAGGAAAGCTTATGAATGGATTTCTTAGGTGAATGAGTTATCAACATCTGCTGTATTTTCAACTGTCCGTTTTAATAATAATTAATAATAGTAATAAACATTTTATTTCTAAAGGCAGTATACAAGTTACAGAAAAAAGATACAACTCGTATAAGCAAGAAATACGTCACATCAGCAACAAATAGCTTACATGCTATAAAAATCTTGAACGCAGTAACAATTCAAATTAAGTAAATAATCTTTAACTGCTTTTTTAAACTGAAAAATGTTAGCGATTTTTTTTATATCAGTAGGAAGGTTATTATATAATTTACATCCTACAAAGTAGGTACCTTTTTGGAAGATTTCCCTTCTATGAGGCGCTGGAAGTAATAGTTGTCTGTTCGTGTATATATCTATGATTAATTTACTGCAGTTAAAATATTGCTTAATTCTTGAATACGAAACATAATAAATCTTATATAGATATCATAAAAGTTAAAAGAACATTAGCTTTAAAATATTGCTTACAAGAATCTCTATAGCCGAGATTATAAATAACTCGTAAAGCTCTCTTCTGAATTAAAAAAACTCTTTCAGAGTGTGGTGATAGAAATAAAATTAGATTGGTAAAAAGTCAATAAAGAACTAATGTTACATTTTTCTTGAGTTGTTTCAAAGCATAACAAATTTTTGAAAAAGTGCTACAAAGATTATCAATATGATCAATCCACTTTAAGTTTTCATTTATGATTACTCCTAAAATTTTGGAAGGAGGGTCTAAATTAAAAACATGCTCATTTATTTGAATCGTATCGATAGACTTAGTTCTATTATGAAAATATACAAATTTAGTTTTTTGTTCATTAATTATTAACTTATTGGAATTCATCCATCTAGTAATTGTGTTTAAAGTAGCTGAAGCCATGTCATTAATTGTATCAATATTTTCTGGTTTAATAATTAAACTAACATCATCAGCATACAATACAACATTTTCTATATTTTTTAAAGTTTTTGGCAAGTCGTTTATATATACTAAAAAAATGTGGGACCCAGGACAGAACCTGGTGGTACACCAAGGTTTATATCAATGCAACGTGACTGATGGCTATGAATTTTAACAGACTGCTTGCGGTTTGAGAGATATGATTGGAACCATTGTCTAGCAATACCCCTCACCCCATACTGTTCTAATTTATATAGGAGTATGTTATGATTTACTAGATCAAATGCTTTAGACATATCAATGAAAATACCCAAGCCGGTTTAGCTTCTCTAGAATCTCTAAAATAGTTTTAGGAAAAATTGAAAACAGCCTGTATCGGTCTCGCTAGCTTATTAAGTACCAATTGGCAGAAATCAATCCTTAAAGCAAAGTCTCGGGGAAGAAGAGCCTGCACTCTTTGAATGTGGTAAGGGTATAGCAGGGAAACACGTAGAATACGTCAAACAACTGATGACTAATATTTAAATGTTCACTGATTTTTCTGGTGCTGTGCGAGGATGTCTGTCTATTTCATTCAGAACAGCCTCTTCGATCTGTGGTGTTCTAACAGTACGTGGTTTACCTGCATCATTAGTATTCTTTTAAAAGTTCCAGTTTCTCCAAGACGCCTATGAATATTTGAAAATATTCGATGATCGGGTATCATTCTATTGGATAGCGCACCATGTACAGACGCCTGGCTTCTCTTGCATTTCCATTCGCAAGGCCGTAGATAAAATGCATGTCAGCCATTTCAGAATTAGTGAAAATTGGCATATTTACAAAATTATAACGAATATTTAAAACACTTTTAACACCTTACAGTTTGCAATTTAAAACTTTACTTATACAGACACAAGTTACGATTTCTAATGTCAGTTGTCAAATTAATAAAACTCAAGTGATTATCTGAAAAAGCCAGAGCCTGCTAGACCATTTTAAAAAAATAATTTTCTCTGGCGAATTACAGAAAATTGTTTCTATTTTTTTTTTCTCGATAACGGTCAGAGATAAAGAAAAAAATACAAGAGATCAAAAGTTTTTAAACAAGACAGAAAATTTATTGCGTATTTTAGAATCTAGCAGTGGCGCATCGCAAAAAATTCAGGGCGGGAAAGAGGCATGACCCGAAGAAATTATTACCCTGTAGATTACAATCATCATTGCATGCTAATGATGCAGGCCTTATAGCGTAACCTACCTTCCAAATTGAGCAAAATATCTCAAAAACTGTAGGAGCTATACAGTAAAAAGTGAAAAAATCTTGAAATTTCAACACCCTGCAGATTGGTAACGAAGCGTTTGCAGACCTATGTTTATATGAAATTTTAGGCACAAAATAAACCAAATAATTACCCCCTTCCTTATGTACATGATATTTATGAACACCCTGTATATATATATATCAATTGCCGCAAATTGTCATATGGTACTACTGGAAATTTTTCTTAAATTCTGCTCGAAATCTTTCTAATTTTACACCATTACTGATGAAGTATGATTCGATAATAAAAACTTTATAATTTATTGTAAACATTGTGTCAATAAACCAATTTTTTTTTTGTCACTACAAATATGATATTTTGAATAAATAAAATCCTGACTTGCAAGAGATTAGATTTAATTGATGATGTTATGTGTTTGGTTCCATTCAAATTTATTATTTTACTATCTTAAAAGCTACTATCTGCCACTTTCTACATGTGGTACTATCTGCTTATATTACTATAAATAAAAATAATAACATTTTCTAGTTCAAATCCGGTGTGTTATTTCTAATCTCAACAAGTAATTTTAAACGTACAACATATATAATGTGAGATATAATATCAAAAGCTCGTCATCTGTTAGCGTGCTTAAAAGATTGTGCATACTACATGTTTAGGTTTCATATTATTTGCTGTTTGGCATAATATCATATTTATTTGGGTTGTTATTCGTAAGCATTTGCATCTGTCACATTGTTTTGAGATCTCACGTTTGTAAATATTGACTATTTCAGCCAACTACTGGTAAGTAGGGGCTTACAATGTCGTACTTTAGATATCTTTTATTTGTATTACAATCGTTTTTAGGACAGGCGTATTTGATTTTTTTTTGTTTCAGGAACGATTTCGTTAAAGTATTTTCTATTGTCAGGGAATTTGATCGGAAAAATCAATTAGATTTATTCGAATCTTGAAAATTATGTATTTAATCTATAAGCTAGCGTATTAATTAACAAATGTGGCTCTTATGTTACCTTGAATTGGATTGGCAATCTTACGCACATATTGTTATATGGAAGAATTATTTCTTTTTAAAGAAAGACTTGAGAAAAAAAAATAAGCAATACAGGGAGCATTTGGGCATTTTATTTAATATCTAAGAGTCGAAGAAAAAAAAGACGATATCTTGATATCCGGTTTGCGAACGGAAATTGAAAAATCTGGAATTTCTCTGCTTGTAAGTTATATATATATATATATATATATCTATATACAGGGTGAATTTTTTTTTATCTTGAGACAAATGAATATCTCTAAAACACTGCATCAAATCAAAAAAATATCTTAATAAGATTTGTTATAATGTAGGGGACTCACTGAATGGTGCCGAACTCGATCCAGAAAATAATACTCGAGCAACAGCATTGGGATTATCTTGTATCCGTTGAAGCGCCCATTGACACAAAATCGCACTCGATTTTGAAAATCATCGCGTTCATGAAGTTCTTGATGCATGAAAACTCTAAATGGATGATATTTCCTACGCTTCAATATTTGGCAGATTAGTGGACTGAGAAATTCCTGATCCGCGAGCTATTTCTCGTGTACTAATATGCGGATTAATTAGCTGCTTACTGCAGCTAATACCGCGATTTCATTATTTTCTCCAGCAATTGTTTTTTCGGCGATTACGTTTTCTTGGCTGTACAGTTCCTTCGCTAGAGAACTGTTGAACGACTCGGTAAAAAGAAGCGCGCGATCGCATCTTGTCTTGGGAAAACGTTGTGAATAAAGATTAACAGCATCATCGATATTCCTATCACTTTCTCCATAGATGTAAATCATTTCAATTCTCTCTTTGTAATGTTATAGCAATCCATTACTGTTCAAATACTCAACACTAATTAATTTTATATTGGACTAATAATTAATAATCTAAATGGGGATCGGACAATGTGTATTCAAGTATTCACAGCTTTTCAAGTACTGAATAAAGTACGGTTTTGTATCGTTGAATAGCATTCCAATTGCGAATAAATAAACGTATCGAAGTGAAGGGGCACAGTTTCGAACACATGGCTTTTTGATATGTTATTTAATGTTAAAATAAAAAAAAAAACACAATCATGTTTGCTTGCTTCTCTTTTTTGTGTATTTTTTCTAGACGTTCACAATCATGTTTTTTTTTTGCGATTACAACGCAATCTGTTACGAATCGAAAAAAAAGTTTCAAACCAAAACTACATACTTGTTGGCGTAGAATCCGAATCTGCAATACAAAATGGAGATTTCCATTTAAAATTTCAAAGTGTCCCCTCCCCACTCTGGAAGAGGTGAGGTGGGGATCGAGTCGGCACACTTCAGTGAGTCCCTACATTATAACGAATCTTATTAAGATCTTTTTTTGATTTGAAGCATGTGTTTTAAGAGTATTTCCGCTTGTCTCTGAGGAAAAAAACCTCACTTAACCAAGGAACACCGGCGTTTGTCCCCTCCGATTCTTCGATGAAAACTTAACAGATCGAAAGAGTACCTAAAAATAAGAGACACGTATTTTTTTTTATCGGCGTATCCGCACGATTTTGGGTACAGCCCCCTCCAAAATTTGGACGATTTTTCAATTTTTGCAAATATTTCCTAAGATTATAACAGATATTAAATTTTCTTCTTAAGATAATTTGCAGCATATTGCATGGCCCTAAGGGTGGCGTCGTCCGTATTCGCAAAAAGTTAATAACGGGGGACGGGGTACCCCGTACTCCCCATTTTTTTACATTTTTCTTTTTCTTATTCATCAAAAGAAGGCCGATTTTACATAGAATACGATTATGTATAGCAAGTTTAGAAAATTAATAATTGTAAAAATAGAAAAATAATAATAAAACTTCAAAATTAATAAACTTGTCTATTGATATAAATCAAATGAACATAACAGAAATAAGTTTTATCTTAACATAATTTCCAGCATAATACATGGTCTCAAGGTAGATATTATTCATAAAAAGCTAATAACGAGGAGGGATTACCCATACCCCCGCATTTTTTATAATAATAGTTTATTCATTATTCATCGAAAAAAGATCGCTTTTACATAGAAAACAATGGTAATAAATTTGGAGAGATAATAATAAAATAATTGTAATAATAATAACAGTACATTAACAACAATTATTTGTTATCGTTACTCCGCTGCTCTCCTTACTTAAATATTTCTTAATTTAGAATTGTATCTACTCGACAAGCTATGGTAAAACCTTCTATGCCTACTAACTTATACTATATATACTATACGAAACTTTTATCGGTGTAGCAATATAAATCGTTTTATCAACTGCAGTTAGTGACTGCGTTTTATATTTTCCTTAATAAAATGTTATTCATTCTTAAATACCATAATCCTTTAGTGGTATATATGAACAAATTTGCTACACCAGGACGAAGATATAAATAATACATACATAGATATTTTAATTTATTTCAAGTTTTTCGTGCAATGTGGTGTACAATGTAAGTATTCAATGGAGCATAAATATAACTAATGTGTTTGTAACGATATAACATTTGGAAACAATAGAACAAAATTAGAAAACATTATAATGCTTATAAATGTTTAAATACATGACTTACTGTAATGCGATTAATGGTATATATGTTATTGCAATAGCGAACAAGATTATATAACATACAGTAATTTAGCTATGTAAGTATACAGTAGTGATAGTCTGTGTAAAAGTGTTTAAAACACAATTTTGTTTGCACCATGAACACCGCACAATAAGCTGGTTTATTGCAAATACTACACAAGGGTGTAGACTGCGCATCTTTGTTAAAACAAAACTCTACAGGATTTTAAAGGGCCCACGTCTTTCCTCAACGTATCCACTCTTATACCACGATACTTGAATACGTCGAAAAATCTTGGGAGAAAAACTGTTATGGGTTAGGATTGCAACTTAATAATATTATTCTCTGATGTAAATCTATGTCGTGTAGTAAATCACTATATCCGAAAAAGTTTCTAACAAAATCCATCACAATAGACACGTATATATATTTATTTTGAGTTATTATTACTATTATTAATTTTCTAAATTTATTATACATCGCCGTTTTCTATGTAAAGCGATCTTTTTTTGATGAATAATGAATAAAACTTATTATTAAAAAATGCGGGGGTATGGGTACTCCGTCCCCCGTTATTAGCTTTTTTGAAGATATCTACCTTGAAACCATGTATTATGCTGGAAATTATGTTAAGATAAAAACTTATTTCTGTTATAGTTCATTTGATTTATATCAATAGACAAGTTTAGTAATTTTGAAGCTTTATTATTATTTTTCTATTTTTACAATTATTAATTTTCTAAACTTGTTATACATCATCGTATTCTATGTAAAATCGGCCTTCTTTTGATGAATAAGAAAAAGGAAAAAATGCAAAAAAAAGGGGGTACGGGTACCCCGTCCCCGTTATTAACTTTTGCGAATACGGACGACGCCACCCTTAGGGCCATGCAATATGCTGCAAATTATGTTAAGAAGAAAATTTAATATCTGTTATAATTTAGGAAATATTTGCAAAAATTGAAAAATCGTCCAACTTTGGAGGGGCTGTACCCAAAATCGTGCGATACGCCGATAAAAAAAAAATACGTGTCTCTTATTTTAAGGTACTCTTTCGATCTGTTAAGTTTCATCGAAATCGAAGGGGACACCCGCCGGTGTTCCCTTGTCAGTATAATAAGATATAATAATTTGTGTGCATCATCTTAATGCATTTGAATTTAATTCCCACAAAATAGTTTAATGATAAAGTACGTCTTACGATACAGAATAGTTAGTTATTTCTTGGATTGTTCTTGCTGATTATACTATAAAATATAGGAATGAAAAGAAAATGAAATAATTACAGAAAAATAGCTTATAATAGGATTCAAAGATCAAGCAAAACAAAAAGCTAACATTATCATTCCCTTTTGCCTTGCCAGCAATTACATAATTACTTTCCCTGGCCCTTAGAATTTTATCCAATTAGTACATTTAGAAAAGGAAGTAAGTATAATTTTTAATACGCTGCACCAAAAAATGTAAAATATATTTTAAAAAAAGCACATTTTGTGCGTTAACTAAAATCGATATTTTACGCTGATTAAAAATGATAAAAAAACTACAATTTGCTAATGAAATCTGTTTTTTTTTTTGCGACAATCCATTTCATTTGATTGGCTATCCCATACTTGTAGGTACTTCAGTTTCATTACTCCCGATTGCAATATTAATGTTACCGTAGCAATTAAACAGAATATTTCTCTGGTTTAGTGCCTATAAAACTTTCATTGAATGCTATTTTGTCAAGATCTACTTTATTAAAAGATTCGGCAGCCATATGTTGAGAAAAATAATTAAAAAAATGATTACCAACATACAACTGCATGCGCAGAAGTGTGAATAAATCAGTGTAAGCAATAATCAAAGATTTGTAGTTTGAAGATTGAAGAATTGAATTGAAGAAAGACAATAAAGAACTTAAAGAAATTATTAAAATCGCTGCATTTAATGGATTCTCAGAAGACGTTGTATTACCATTTAGATTAGAAAACATAAAAACAAAATTAGAATTAGAAATGTGAGTACTTTAGAAATTAATGACAGGAAGAATAAGAAATATGTTAAATTACCATTTTATCCAAGTTAGACGAAAGGTCTACAAAAAATTTTCTCTAAATTCAATCTTGACATATAGCAACTACTGCAAATAATAGTCTTAAAAATATTTTAGGTGACCCTAAAGATCAAGTAGATAATTTGGACAAATCAGATATTTATAAAATAGCTTGTAAAAATTGTGATCATGTATATATTGGGCAAACTAAAAGATCAATTAAAACGCGTTACAAGGAGCATTTGACTCATTTTAAATTTAGAAGGTTTGACAAATCTACATATGCTGAAGAAAACCATAAAGTTGACAATGTAAAGTTAGTTAAAAAAGCAAACATATTTGAATGAATTTAGATTTAGGACCCTTAAATTCTTGTCTTTATAGCTTATTAAGTAGAAGTAGTATAGATCAGACGGAGTTAGGATTAGTGACTAGTTAAGCATGAAGGCAGTCAGCCATGACCGTGATCATTGTACCATGACCTTTTTTAGGTATAAATTGGGGTAGTTTTAACGTAGTTATTCAATTCAGTGTTTCTGCTGTTGATGATAGCTTTGCTATCGAAACGTACACTTCTCACAGGAAAAATCGGAACACCAGCAATCGTGAGATTTAAAATTTCTTGGGTGTAAATGCAGCTTTCAGAGGATATATGGTGTGTATTATTGCGATCAAAGGTAAAGACTAAAAATTTAAACAGAAATATAAATATATAGAGAGAAAAAGGTTTATACATTAAATAAACACATTGGAATTTCGGTGGCGATGTTTCCTTAGAAATACCGAATACGGAAATATTAATGCAAAAAATACATAAGAAATAAAAGGCCTCTTTAGAAATACACATATATGTATTTAACTTGTTTGATGTTATGTAGAGATAATTCTTTTTTTAAGAAAACATATGGCGATGGGATTTTAAAATTATATTATCTATTACTACGATATTAGTTACTTAGTTTGATTTATGCTCGCCAGTATTGCTTTAGCAATACACAATATCTCAATCAGCCTCCTGAGTTTTTGAACAATGTGATTTTCACATTGATTAATTACACTATTATTGATGTATTCATTATTGTTGTTGTTTAGTATTCTTAAATATTGTATTACTACAAAATATTTTTCTATGTTTTAAAAAATTACCAAAAACAGTTTAAGATTATTTACAACATTTTTACAGCAATTAATTTTGCAAAGAAATTATTTATTTTATTAACCCTCCGTTTATTGTATTTTCAAGAAATATATCTTAACTATCGCCTGTGTAATCCAATGTCGTTCTATATTATTGAAATATAGCTAACACTTTTGGTCTGTAATACAGCTTCAGGCAGTAGCAACGAAAAAGTATTAAATGTATCAAATTCAAAAATAAATATATATTTTAGCACTAACTGAGATTGACGAACAATATGCTTTCTTGCAATGTTTGTTATGTATTATAAATCCAATAATATTTTAAATAATTGTTAATAAACATGAAGGTGCTACATAAAGACAGTTTGTAAAGAGACCCAGTATTGGCCATATCTCAAGAAAATAGATCAACGACGTCAGATTACGCGGGCGATAGCTAAAATATATATACTGAAAATACAATAAACGGAGGGTTCATAAAATAAATAATTTCTTTGCGAACTTAATTGCTTTATTTAAGAATTTTATAAATAATCTTAAACCTGGTTTTGGTATTTTTTTATAGATAGAAGGAAACTTTATAGTAATACAGTATTTAAGAATGTTAAACAACAATAGTAATTAATACATCAATAATCTGTAAAAATCACATTATCCCAAAACTGAGGAGGCTGACTGACATAGTGTCTATTGCTAAACTAATACTCGCGAGCATAAATCGAAGTAAGTAACTAATATCAAAGCAACACTAACAAGCAACATAATATTAAATAATAAAATCCCATCACCACATGTTTTCTTTAAAAAGAATTATCTCTACATAACCTCAAACAAGTTAAATACATATATATTTTTAAATGAAGCCGTCTATTCAAGAGTTCTCTTTGTTGTTATGTATTTTTTTTATTGGTATTTCTAAAGGAAACGCCGCCACCGAAACTCCGATTTGTTTATTCTATACATAAACCTTTTTCTCTCTATATATTTATTTTTCTGTTTAAATTTCTATGATCGCAGTAATATACTTAATTAAGTGATTTATGGCTATGATAAATGAATACGTCCTCCGAAAGTTGCATTTACAATCAAGAAATTTTAAAATTCTGAATTGCTGGTGTCCGGATTTTTCCTGTGAGAAGTGTACGTCCAGTTTAGTGCAGTTTGTGGTGAGGGTTGTTTGAAGTTTGCAGAATCGAAGAAACAGTTGACTAAAATAGATACAATGTGAATATCTTATATTTTGTAATATAATATGTGTTGACTGACATAAAGATGACAATAGTTATTATTGAAAAATACAGTAGCGCATGAAAAACTGTTAATATTTTTTAAAATAGGAGTAGTAACTAGAGAAATGATTTCTATAAAATTTAAATCGATTGGTACAACAAAGATTGAGTTAAAAAAAAAATTTTGCACACACTTTTGCATAAATTTTCAATTTGGTACCCTCAAGGACATTGTTTTAATAGTCCATCTTACTACATCCTTAAAATGATATATATTTTCATTCAGCGAGCTATTCCCAGTACAAAGAATTTGTTGCAAATCTCTCCGCTTTATAATTATAATTATACGACTTTAACAAAGTTCCTGCTTTGCAAATTTCTCAAAATATTTTATACCCCGAAACTCTCTCAAAACGACTTTAAACTTAAAAAAAAAAATGTCGCTACCTACCAATCTAAAGAACAAATACTTTACATCGCAAAAAACTTTTGCGAAAACTTTTAAAACTCCCCGTTGAACACCGGAGTCAATATTTGTCGGCTAAGATTAGTTTTGCGCGATTAATTAAGGGCACATTCTCTACTGCTCTACCGGAGTGTAAAAAAAGTGGTACTCACGCGATATATAGTTGACGAGAATCACCTGTTGGATCAACTGGCTGTTCTGGCTGAATGGGAAGTCAGTCGACGTTGTGTGGAATACCAACTGCGGGAGTTATCGTAGAAATACGCGGATCTTTTATAGTAAAATTCGACGGTAAAGCATGCGCCGCGACGCCTGCTACGCCTTCCCGCCAATCAGCTATCGCTGTTTAACTTTTAACTGACGTATTCCCGGCTTTATCGTATATGGTGATTATGAAGAAACGAGCGGATATCTTTTCGGCAGGCTGCAGATCTTTTATTGGGAGTATTTTTTCGCGTATGCAAAATACTGGTGGTCATTTTTAAGCAAACAAAAGTTGCATGAATGTATAAAAAATAGATGACGGTTTTTGAACGCTTTTGAGGATTCCGTGAAGTTTTATTTAGTAAATTACACACAAACAATTGTTATATATTTATAATAGCATTTTATAACCTAAAAGTTGGTAAATCTGGTGATAATACTATTTTACAATACAAAAATTACAATTTCAACCGGCGCCTTCACCAAAATTACAGCACGAATAAAACTGCTGCCCATATAAGTTTTGCATGATCTAAAATATAAAATGACCATCAGGTATATTAAATTTGTGCGATATAACAGGTATTATACACCAAAAAAACTCAAATTTTAGTTGTATTGACTAAAATCTTTGCTTAAATATAGGCAAATAAATATATTGTTGCACGAAGCAAATAATTTTGCTAATAAAGTTTGTTTGTTTTAACAATATCTTTGATAGAATTAAACAAATAAAATATTATGCTCGAATAAAAAGTTTTATTGGGTCAAATGCATGTAACACTGAAAATAACTGATTATTTCATTAAAATAATGAGATATACAGGGTGAGTTTTTTAAATCAAAAAAGATCTTAATAAGATTTGTTATAATGTAGGGGCTCACTGAATGGTGCCGAACTCGATCCCCGTGTATTTATCATCATGACATTTCTTTGTAGTGCCTTCCCTGCAGCCAGCAATATTACATAGATATTTTTAAAAATATATTTTATAAGTATTTTTCGTGAGAGGTTTTTGAATATATTTTTCATATTTTTTTCTAAATATAGATAAAATATTCAATTAAAATATTTATTTCATATTTTAAAATTAATGTAAGCGCTATATTTTTTCTAAAATATTTGTAAAATATTATTTAAATGAAAATTGAGATTTTTTATGCAATCTATTTAATTTGTCAAAATGAACTAAAATTGTTCTTGGTTATTTAGAATGTATAACGTCGATAACGAAAAGTTGAAACATACATAGAGTTGTCTAAAAGGCAAGAACTTGTTTTTTCACACTCACCATAGAAGTTAATAATCAATAATTCTGGCATCTTTTAAGGCATACTGAAAGTTTATCAAATTAATCAGTATTTTTTAATTGAAGTGTTCTAAATAAAAAACAAATGTATTTATTATCATTTTATTTGAATAAGCCAATAAAAATGAAAAATACTCATTTTTAAGTCTAGCCTTGGCTGGTGCCAGGTACAACCCTATGGCTTTTTTCATATCTTCGGTAGTGGCGCTTTCATGGCGTTTCCTTGTGGTCTCTAAAACAATGCCAATTGTATTAGATCATACCATGAATAAAACATCGTACGACATTATCAACACCTACTAATACATTTACAATAATTGGAGTGGTAGCTACATTCTAATACTTACGATACTTATTTTTACTTTATTTCATAATATTTGAAAACATTCTACGTACAAACAATAAAACAACACAACGTATTCTAACCTCTATTTGAGGTTATGACGCTTAGCTACCGAGATGAATCTCTTAAGCAAATCAACTAGCAATTTATCTGATAGATGCAGTACATATATGATGTATAAAATTCCTACAATTATATTATTAAACGATTTCTGTACATAGCGATATTGAGCATTCCAATTATCTTATAAATGCCATGACATGTTCAAAGTTTTGCTTGCCTCGTAGTCACCACAAAAACTAAAACACACCCCGCAACAATTAATTACACAGTTAACCCTAATCTGCCCTAATCGTATACTGTTATAAGCTATAACATGTAACGGACAAACGAATGAAAACGTTGATGATACGCACGTGCGGGTATGCATTTTATGTACCTAATCCATAGCCGCATAAACAATACTAAATCATATAACACCGGCACCGTAAGGAATATAGGTGTTGTGTTGACGTTCACAACTTACAAAAATTACAAATAATATAATACAAAACGCAGATATATTAATAGAAAAGTTACCGCGCTCAACTTAGATACTATTTAAATCATATTAGATATATATTATGTAATTTAATCTTTAAACTATAAACTGCTCACTCTAAATAGGTACATACCTACTTAATATGTATGCATATTTTACCCATTTTATATTATTCGTCCTACGCACCAAATGTACAAAAGCAAAAATTCAATCTTTTTTTTATATGAAATAAATATTTACAGAAATACAAAGCAAAATATTCTTGCAGAGTTATGAAAATATATTGAGAAAACATTTAGAATAAAATATTATTAATGCTACATAACATATATATTTTTTAAATGTTTTCCTAATATATTTTCTATAATATATTTTATGCATATTATATTAATATAACTAATATTCAAGAAAGATTTAATATTTTTTAAATATTTATAAAATTTGAAATAAATATAGTTGGTCACTGGGGTTGTTTCAATACATTTATGTTCTGTTGTAGTCCTTCTTCGGTTCTTGCCATTATCACTACATCATCTGAAAATGCGCATTCTGATGTTTCTATTCTGTTTTTCATGTTTCTGTATCCAACAATTAGCTTTTCCATTTGGGGTTGACATTCTTTAATAACATGATCCAGCAGTACATTGATGAATAGCAGTGGGCTTATAAACCCTCCTTGCTTTAGATCATCCGTTGTGGGAAAGGATTCTGACTTCATATTTTGGAATATTACATATGGTGTCATTATCTTTGTATAGTGACTTGATTGCGTCTATTATTAGCCGACTAACTGCTCTCTCCTCCAGGATTTTCCACACTCTCGTTCCAGGTACTCTGTCGAAGGCTTTTTGTAGATCAATGAACAAGAAGTACACTTTTGTTTTACTTTTGATAAACTTATCTATAATTTGTTTTAGCGTGAAAACATGATCCTGGGTACTTTTTCCTCGTCTAAATGCAGCTCGTGCTTCTTCTAGGGTAGGTTCTACGATGCCTCGCAGTTTTATTTCTAAAATTCGCTCATAAATTTCTGCTGCTGTCCTCAGTAGTGTCATTTCCCTGTAGTTATTACAACCTTTACAATGTATTGGTACAATAACTCCCGTTGTCCAGTCCTGGGGTACCTTTTTCTCATTCCATGCCTTCTTGCAGATTTTCCAAAACAGCTTGATACCTACCTCGCCCATGTTTTGAAGCATTTCCATTGTTATTTTATCATGTCCTGCGGCCTTTCCATTTGTACACTTCCTTATCGCTTCTTTGACTTCTTCTATCGTCATTTCCATTGTTTCTATGATTTTGTTTCCTGTTATCCTCGGGAACTCAGTGGTTGCTTCAGTCGACTCTGCTATTTCTTAACTTGGTCCTCTTAATAGACCTTGGAAGTATTCCTTCCACCTTTCCATTATTCCATTATTATTTATTTCCTCTGTTCTTTGCATTTGTTGTAATTATCTTGCATTCTGTTTTGTAATGAAATTTTATCCGAAACACTAATTAAAGCTTTTAAGAATATTCAACAAAAATATATACTATGAGATTCAAAATGATGTCAATTCCGCTCCTATAGATAGTAACAGGGTGTAGGTATATGCCGCGTGTTTATAATGAAGGTTTGAACTAAGTCAGTGTTGCAACATAAGAAAGTAAACGGATCTGTCATAAATAAGGAAAACGTAACCTATATTTGAACTCGCATTATATAAACGACTATGGATTGGTGTTTCTGCTTGTAAAAATGAAATGTAATTAATTTAACTTTACTAAATTATGATTTTATAATTCAGTACTAACTGGTTTTAACTAAATTTATTTATTACTTTAAATTATAACATACAATTAGTATAATTATTAAGTACAAAAACTGCATCTCTCAGTTCTTCTATGGTATGCATGCGGTTTCTATAGATCCTATTTTTTAGATAGCCAAACATGAAGAATATGTGGTTGTCAGCATCTAACGAACCTGTCAGCAAAAACATTGTTGAAGAAATTGGCAGGTTTGTCGAGCAGTATGTGCTGGAGCATTATCGTGCTGAAAATAACCTGCTTCAAGCTCATTTTCTTGTAACTCTGCAATAAACAATTCCAACATCTGTTGGTAACGTTGGGCTGTTCAGTTTCCTCGAAGAAAATTGGCCCTATTATTCGTTGCCTGGCATAGCTAACCAAACTCCAACTTTTACGGGATGCAATTGCGTTTCTCGAAATTCGTGTGGATTTTCTGCAGAACACATACAATAGTTTTGTAATTGTAAGTCTGTTAATAAAACCAGGCTTCATCCGAGAAAAATGATTTGTTTAGCAAGTCATCGTCCCTTAAATTGTTATTAAACCAATGACAATATTCCAATTGCCTATCGTGATCTAATGGTAATAATTCCTGCACCGTAAAAACTTTATAGGGATGAAAATGTAACTTTCTTTTGACAGCTCATTGCGCTGAAATGTATGACAAGCCTATAAAATTATAAAATGTAATAAACTATTTCACTTAATGTTAATATTGATTTCTTACCTGTTTGTTGAGCTAATTACCACAGATAAATTCCCTTATTTTCTTACAGTATTCAGAAATATTATTGTTCGTGATATTAGATGTAAATATAAACGGTTTGAAAAAAATTATAAGATAAATAATCGAAAGATACTACAACACGCACGCCAATGTCGCTAAATGTCAAGAAAATTCATTTAATGTATGAAATTTGTATGTAGCTAACTTCGCTCATTAAATTGGTAATAAGTACATATAATTTTTTCCGGAAAACAGTTTTTTTCTTACGAAATTCATTTTGAATCTCATAGTATATATGCCGAAAGAATTTCATTTTTTCAAAGTTTGCCGGTGAATATTTATTTTCGGGATTATATGCCAAAAGAGTTACTCTTAATATCAGATCAGCAATGTTATATAGACACTGAACGTGAAAGTTTTACGACGCTAAAAATTATACCGAGTTTCTCAACCATAACGAGTAGCCCCATCTCCCTCCCCATATCCAAAATTAACCCCTCAAGGTTCGATGTAAAACCTCCTACGAACTTGTCAGAACCTGTTTTCATATCGATAAAGATGAAACAGCTTTTCAAAGCAACCACTTATTTTATTATATCGCGATAACCGATAGAGCTTTAAGGAATGAGATCTTATATTCGATATAATTAGATAAAATCGTCTTCGGTTACTTAACACGGATATGGGTTTTGAATTTAATATCTCCTTCGTGATGTAAAAGTTTATGGAAACAAAATATTGTGGAGTGTAGATCTGCTACTTTTTCGGTATATTTGAAACAACAAAGAACATCATGCTTGTTGCAAAGAAAATATATTTGCTTGGTTTAATGCAATTACACAGTGTGTTAAAAAAAGGTTGTCGGATATTTTACCCAATTGTAGTACTGGTGGAAATAAACAAAAAAGTCTTAGTCAACATGGGTCCGCAATTCAACTGTTTTTGACATATAGTCGATTGCATATTGTTTTAGTAGGATAAAAATTTTCAAAGAAATTCTGATCGCAATGTAAATTAAACAAATGTTTATTTAAAGTGAAACTAAAGAAATTGTTCTACATGTCCACCGTTCATTTCTAAGCACGCTTCACACCTTCTTAGAAAGATCGACGCAATCTTGCAAAATTCTCTGAAGTCCTCCGAATTTCCTCGCAACAATTACGATTCGTTGCCTGAGTTCTTCCAAATTGTTTACAGATCGTGCGTACACTAATTGTTTTAGATGCCCCCAAACATAGAAGTCTAGAGGTGTCAGGTCAGGGTACCTTGGAGGTCATGCAGTTGGTCCATCCCGTCCTATCCATCTCTCGTTGTAATTGATTTAAGAAATTTCTAACTACGATGGAAAAATGCGCAGGAGTTGCATCGTGCATAAACCACATATTTAATCTGTTAAAAAGTGGCACGTCTCCAACAAACGGGTAATTCGTTTTTTAAAAAATCCAAGTAACTTGTCCCGTTAAACAATTAGGGAGAAATACTGGATCAATTAAACAGTCTCCAAAAATAGCAAGCCAAACATTTAGCGAAAAACGGTTTTGGTGATGCAGTTCAACAACAGCATGGGGATTTTCATCTGCCCAGACGTGATTGTTATGAAAATTGAATATTCCGTCTATTGTAAACCCAGCCTCGCCACTAAATAAAATCTGAGTCGCAAAATTAGGAGTTTCTGCCAGCTTGCGTAAAACCCAACGACAAAAAACCCTACCTGCATCATAATCGAGAGGAGCAAGAACTTGCACGCGTTGAATGTGGTAGGGATAGAGCTGCTGTTCCCGCAGAATTCTCCAAATGAGAGGATGACTGACGTTCAGTTCTGCGGCAAGTCTTCGGGTGCTAATATTTGGGTTGTCTTCTACCCGTCTCAAAATATCTAATTCTACTGCGGGAGAAGAAAGTGATCTAGGTCTACCAGAACCATCATTAATTTTAAATGAACCAGTTTCGGACAGCCGGATATGAAGTCTTGAGAAAATCTTATCACTCGGTAACAACCGATTTGGAAATTCTTCGGCATACATACGCCGTGCTTCAGTGACATTACCATTCGCACGACCGTACATAAAATGCCTATCGGTCATTTCTGCATTTGTGTACTTATGCATAATTTGAGAACAAAAAGAAATTGACGCAAATGATAAATAATCTGATGACAGATGTCTGACAGAACTAATTTTAAGTCACAATCAGTTGTTTGACAAAGGGAACTATTCTAAAACCGAAAAATGTTTTTTTTTTATTTTAAAATATGCAATCGATTATATGTCAAAAACAGTTGAATTGCGGACCCATGTTGACTAAGACTTTTTTGTTTATTTCCACCAGTACTATAATTGGGTAAAATAACACACTGTATATCGGTTTTTCCAGTGTAATTGCACCGTTTTGTCTTTTGCCAGAGATTCTAGCACATCTAAAAGAGCTATACCAATCCTTCAAATATATCGTTTATGTACATAGTAGAATGCGTGTCTTCCTTACAAATTTCCCCATAAAGCAGATCGATTTGCTTATGGTAATGTCTAACGCAGGACTCGTGAGACGGCATTACGTGCGCATTTTTCCACCCTTGCATTCCCTATTCAATATAAACTTACGTACGTGCCTCGGAAGGCGATTACAGATCTTGGAAATATTGACAAATCCGCGCGCCAGCCGTACCTACAAGTAGATCTAGGCAAATACCTAGCGAGGAAAAAAAGCTTGCAGCCAGCGGCTAAGCTTTGATAAAATTACGACAAATCTATGCCCGGAGTGTCCCCAAGTCCAATACCAATACGAAATAATCATATAGCAAAGACTGGATCTCCATCCAAGTTCAAGTTCACTTATTCTGTGGTCTACTCCTTTTGGGGGTGCTTGAAACTTTTTTTGTTCTGCTTTGATATATGTAGTTGCACAGTCGTCGTCTCTTATATGAGATTGCTCCCTATAAACATGTTACCTATCAACTTTTAAATTATGCTCGCGCCAAACTAAGTTTGCTTCTTCCAACCGGGGTTTTCAGCGACGCAGGAATTTACTTATATCCGAAGCGCGGCTGATGTGAGGAAGTTTCACTAACTCAGTTCGTGGAATTTCGATTCCTGTCACAGTGCAAACACCACGTGTGTAAAACCAGCATGGAAAATCTTTGGCAAATGTATAGCAACTAGTTGTAGGGAATCAAAGCGTTGTATTTAAATAATCCTCTTTGTATTCTTAACTGAAGCTTAGCCAATTATTTAATCATTAAAATACACAGAGATTCAAAATGATTGTCAAATCCGCTCCTATAGATAGTAACAGGGTGTAGGTATATGCCGCGTGTTTGTAATGAAGGTTTGAACTAAGTCAGTGTTGGAACATAAGAAAGTAAACGGATCTGTCATAAATAAGGAAAACGTAACCTACATTTGAACTCGCATTACATAAACGACTATGGATTGGTGTTTCTGCTTGTAAAAATGAAATGTAATTAATTTAACTTTACTAAATTATGATTTTGCAATTCAGTACTAACTGGTGTTTAACTAAATTTATTTATTACTTTAAAATTATAACATACAATTTAGTATAATTATTAAGTGACAAAACTGCATCTCTCAGTTCTTCTATGGTATGCATGCGGTTTCTATAGATCCTATTTTTTAGATAGTAATCTAATGGGGTTAGATCAGGCGATCTTGGTGGCCATCTTTGTACTCTAACGAACCTGTCAGCAAAAAACTGTTGAAGATATTGGCAGGTTTGTCGAGCAGTATGTGCTGGAGCATTATCGTGCTGAAAATAACCTGCTTCAAGCTCATTTTCTTGTAACTCTGCATAAACAATTCCAACATCTGTTGGTAACGTTGGGCTGTTACAGTTTCCTCGAAGAAAATTGGCCCTATTATTTGTTGCCTGACATAGCTAACCAAACTCCAACTTTACGGGATGCAACTGTTTTCTCGAAATTCGTGTGGATTTTCTGCAGACCAGATACAATAGTTTTGTAAATTGATATAGTCTGTCAGATAACACCAGGCTTCATCCGAGAAAAATGATTTGTTTAGCAAGTCATCGTCCCTTAAATTGTTATTAAATCAATGACAATATTCCAATCGCCTATCGTGATCTAATGGTAATAATTCTTGTACCGTAGAAACTTTATAGGGATGAAAATGTAACTTTCTTTTGACAGCTCATTGCGCTGAAGTGTATGATAAGCCTACAAAAATTATAAATGTAATAAAACTATTTCACTTAATGTTATATTGATTTTTTACCTGTTTGTTGAGCTATTACCACAGATAAATTCCCTTATTTTCTTACAGTATTCAGGAATACTATTGTTGGTGATATTAGATGTAAATATAAACGATTTTAAAAGAAATTATAAGATAAATAATCGAAAGATACTACAACGCGCACGCCAATGTCGCTAAATGTCAAGAAAATTCATTAAATGTATGAAATTTGTATGTAGCTAACTTCGCTCATTAAATTGGTAATAAGTATAGATAAATTTTTCTGGAAAACAGTTTTTTTCTTACGACAATCATTTTGAATCACATGGTATATACGAATTAGTATTTCTGTATGCAGATTGTACCAACGTGTATTATATTGCGGTTGAATTCATTCATTCAAAATAATTACGAAATATGGATTATAACACTGGAGTATTCGACCACAACAAATTGGTTTTCATGTCATTCTGTCAACTCCATTAATATTATATAGCTGGTTACAAACGTTACGCATTGGTTTTATGTTTAAACTGAAAATTGAATAGGCGATGCATATCGATACCTACATGTTTTCCAAAGGTATGCGTTCTTGCATTTAAAGTTTTTATACGTGCAAAAATATCTGTATTATCCTCAAAAGCGAATTGAGTAAAAAGATCATACGAGTTGCAGATTGTATCACTTAACAAATTATTAATAAGATATTGTTAAACCCAAAGTCGTTATACGTGTCTGAGCGCAAGCGTTAGTAAGTAAATTTGATTTGGTAATGTAAGTTGCAGTAGTTCTATATGAGATGGAATTTCGTTAAGTTTCAAGTTACGGATTAATCAATGTAAGGAAGATAATTTAATGTGAATATTCATTCGCTTTCTTTCTTATCTGGATGGTAAATTCATATTAGTCTTTATAGCTCTATACATCGATTAGAATTATTATCTGCAATTGTATAAGTACAGAAAGTAGAACAATTATTATCGCATTATAATCTGCATAACGAAATTTTATATCGGTTTTTCAGTGTACGTAGGATAACAATTGTTATCTGTGTTTTATCTACTACGATTTATAACATCTCAAATGACAGTAGCTTAAAAAATCCTATTGCAATTACGGCTTCTGATAAAATGTACTTACTTCACTGACATGAGCTATTCATTAAATATTTTCAGAATTTTAGAGCATGTACCATTATGATCCAAAGTCTAATTTTAAAAATACGGCAGGTATTTTTACTGAAACCAATCAATAAATCGCTATAATTGAATGGATCTTTGGTGATTGTCGGATAGATATTCCCACACCGAAAAAAATACTTTATTAATTATTGAAACAAGCGTGTACAGCGAGAGAAAAAAAGTGTTGTATTAACTAATAAAATGGTGTATTGAACACTTTTTTCGTTTTCAATATGAGCAATGATATCTCAGTGTTAATGAAAAACGTAAAAAAAATGTTAAATTGCGTTAGTTAACTGAATAATAATAAATGTTATAAGAAACAGACTAGGCGTGATTCTTTGAACATGTACTTAATTTTCCATTAACAATTTCTACCTGCTAATTGAATAATACAACAACATTATCCCAACACACACACATACGCGCACGTGCGTATCATCAACGTTTTCATTCGTTTGTCCGTTACATGTTATAGTTTATAATGGTATACGATTAGGGCAGATTAGGGTTAACTGTGTCATTAATTGTTGCGGGGTGTGTTTTAGTTTTTGTGGTGACTACGAAGTAAGTAAAACTTTGAACATGTCATGGCATTTATAAGATAATTGGAATGCTCAATATCGCTATGTACAGAAATCATTTAATAATATAATTGTAGGAATTTTATGCATCATATATGTACTGCATCTACCAGATAAATTGCTAGTTGATTTGCTTAAGAGATTCATTTCGGTAGATAAGCGTCATAACCTCAAATAGAGGTTAGAATACGTTGTGTTGTTTTATTGTTTGTACGTAGAATGTTTTCAAATATTATGAAATAAAGTAAAAATAAGTATCGTGAGTATTAGAATGTAGCTACCACTCCAATTATTGTAAATGCTCCAAATGTATTAGTAGGTGTTGATTATGTTGTACGATGTTTTATTCATGGTATGATCTAATACAATTGGCATTGTTTTAGAGGCCACAAGGAAACGCCATGAGAGCGCCACTACCGAAGATATGAAAAAAGCCATAAGGTTGTATCTGGCACCAGCCAAGGCTAGACTTAAAAATGAGTATTTTTCATTTTTATTGGCTTATTCAAATAAAATGATAATAAATGCGTTTGTTTTTTTATTTAGAACACTTCAATTAAAAAATAGTGATTAATTTGATAAACCTTCAGTATGCCTTAAAAGATGCCAGAATTATTAATTATTAAACTTGTATGGTGAGCGTGAAAAAACAAGTTCTTGCCCTTTAGACAACTCTATGTATATTTCAACTTTTCGTTATCGACGTTATACATTCTAAATAACCAAGAACAATTTTAGTTCATTTTGACAAATTAAATAGATTCCATAAAAAATCTCAATTTTCATGTAGATAATATTTTACAAATATTTTAGAAAAAATATAGCACTTACATTAATTTTAAAATATGGAATAAATATTTTAATTGAATATTTTATCTATATTTAGAAAAAAATATGAAAAATATATTCAAAAACCTCTCACGAAAAATATTTATAAAATATATTTTTAAAAATATCTATGTAATATTTCTGGCTGTTAGGGATGTGTCAAAACATCCGATTTTAATCAATTGTTTTCGCATTATTTTACCGTATAATGTTTAATTAAATATCGAGATAATATTATTTATACCACCGAAGCAATAGAATAACAATATCGGTACGTCGCAAAAATACACTCGATTGCTGCATATGTCGATGGTAATCTTGTTTTTTTTCCGCCACCTTTGTTTCGCACTAGGAAAATTAATAGATTAAAATGTGTATGCGTGACGCCTAATTGAGCGAGCGTCCAGGTATGACGGACTGGTTAAATTTTAATATGGGTGCAGGCATCCGGTTTTTTTTGCGTGAAAATGCCGGAGGGTTTTTCGTCAAAGCCAGCCGAACACATATGCGGTGTACGGTGTTATCTGTGGTGTGAATGTGAGCCAGTTTAATCAGTAATACAGGGCGTTACAGCGAGCTTTAAGATCTGATTTTCAGACGCTCGACGATTAATTTTGACAGTGACAGGTGGATAACCTATACAGGGTGATTCTCAATATATGCGACTATAAACTTTAAGAGCTGATTCCTGAGGTTATTTTGATCATAAAAGTTCATATGAGTATATGTCCAAAACGGTTTGGTTTTAAAGTTATTGAATGTTTAATAATAAATTATGAATTATGACTAACACGATATAATATCGCAGTTGGTTCTTCAAAAACTATTGTGTTGAGAGGGAATTGTTTATTTGTCAATAGTTGTCAGAGTATTCATTCAGTTTATTGCCAGTTTCTGTTTTCTAAAATGAATTACACGAATGCTGAGATGTGTGATATGCATTTCGTTGACGGTCTTGCCAATGGAAATTCGCGTGCTGCTAGACGTCTTTATGAAGAACGATACCCGAACCGTATCATCCCGCATCATTCAATATTTGCCCGTCGTCACCAACGTCTTAGTGAAACGGGAAATTTTAAAAAACGACGACTGATAACGGGCACCTATCAACAGTGAGAACTCCACAAGTTGAAGAAATGGTACTAAATGAAATTGAGGAACATTCTACTACAAGCACCAGAAAAAATGCGTTCGCTTTAAACATTAGTCAGGCCACAGTTTGGAGAATATTGAAAGATCAACTGTTGTGTATCCATATCACATTGCAACGGGTGCGGTCACTTTTGCCGGCAGATTTTCCGCAAAGAGTGGCTTTTTGTCAATCGAAATCGCACAAAATCTTGACTATTTAGCTCAAATATTCTTCACCGACGAGGCTACTTTCTCTAGAAACGAGATTATTAATTTTCACAATAATCACATATGGGCCGAAGAAAATCCGCACGAACTAGCGAATGCCCGTCATCAACAACAATTCTCTGTCAATGTGTGGACCGGAATTGTTGGAGATCACTTGATAGTTCCACATTTTTTACCGATGCGGTTAAATGGCGAGGTATACCACGATTTTCTTGAAGAGGAGCTACCACTACTGGTGGAAGAAGTTCCGTTACAATTAAGATTACAAATGTATTTTACGCATTACGGTGCTCCAGGGCATTTTAGTTTAGTTGCTCGCGAGTTTTTGGACAATACGTATCCAGATCGGTGGATAGGATGGAGAGGTCCACAACCGTGGCCTCCTCAGTCTCCAGGCTTAAATTCCTTGGACTTTTTTTCTCTGGGGTCACCTTAAATCATTAGTTTATACGACTCCCATTGAAAATGTCAATAAACTGAGAAATCGTATTATCACAGCTTTTCAAACAATTCGAAATACCCCTGGTATTTTAGAACGGACTCGCCAGTCAATACGACGGAGGATAGAAGCTTGTATTGCAGTTGGGGGCGGTCATTTTCAACAGTTAGTATAAGTTAATTTTATTTTACTAATTATTTTGTAAATTTATAATAAAAACATTAATTATGTTAACTTACTATTAAACATTGTACAACTTTAGAACTAAGCGAGATTTTGGACATTTTGGACACATTATGATCAAAATAACCCCAGGAATCAGCGCTTAAAGTTTGTCGCATATATTGAGAATCACCCTGTATATGTACTATTTAATCTATACCCCCCATTTCAAGAAAGCGGAATATGATAATTTATAGGAGAAATTCATAACCACCTAGATGTATTTCATTTTGAAACAGTCTGTATATACCATGTGATTCAAAATGATTGTCGTAAGAAAAAAACTGTTTTCCGGAAAAATTTATCTATACTTATTACCAATTTAATGAGCGAAGTTAGCTACATACAAATTTCATACATTAAATGAATTTTCTTGACATTTAGCGACATTGGCGTTCGTGTTGTAGTATCTTTCGATTATTTATCTTATAATTTTTTTCAAATCGTTTATATTTACATCTAATATCACCAACAATAGTATTTCTGAATACTGTAAGAAAATAAGGGAATTTATCTGTGGTAATAGCTCAACATAAAAAGGTAAAAAATCAATATTAACATTAAGTGAAATAGTTTATTACATTTTATAATTTTAAAGGCTTATCATACACTTCAGCGCAATAAGCTGTCAAAAGAAAGTTACATTTTCATCCCTATAAAGTTTCTACGGTACATGAATTATTACCATTAGATCACGATAGGCGATTGGAATATTGTCGTTGGTTTAATAATAATTTAAGGGGCGATGCTTGCTAAACAAATCATTTTTCTCGGATGAAGCCTGGTTTATCTAACAGATTATATCAATTTACAAAACTATTGTATCTGGTCTGCAGAAAATCCACACGAATTTCGAGAAACGCAATTGCATCCCGTAAAAGTTGGAGTTTGGTTAGCTATGTCCAGGCAACGAATAATGGGGCCAATTTTCTTCGAGGAAACTGTAACAGCCCAAGGTTACCAACAGATGTTGAAATTGTTTATTGCAGAGTTACAAGAAAATGAGCTTGAAGCAGGTTATTTTCAGCACGATAATGCTCCAGCACATACTGCTCGACAAACCTGCCAATACCTTCAACAGTTTTTTTGCTGACAGGTTCGTTAGAGCACAAAGATGGCCACCAAGATCGCCTGATCTAACCCCATTAGATTACTTCATGTTCGGCTAACTAAAAAATTGGATCTATAGAAACCGCATGCATACCATAGAAGAACTGAGAGATGCAGTTTTGTCACTTAATAATTATACTAATTGTATGTTATAATTTAAAGTAATAAATAAATTTAGTTAAACACCAGTTAGTACTGAATTGTAAAATCATAATTTAGTAAAGTTAAATTAATTATATTTCATTTTTACAAGCAGAAACACCAATCCATAGTCGTTTATATAATGCGAGTTCAAATATAGGTTACGTTTTCCTTATTTATGACAGATCCGTTTACTTTCTTATGTTCCAACACTGACTTAGTTCAAACCTTCATTACAAACACGCGGCATATACCTACACCCTGTTACTATCTATAGGAGTGGAATTGACAATCATTTTGAATCTCTGTGTATATACTCGTAGTATGCGTTGTATCATACGAATTTGCAAGGATCGAAACTAGAATTGAACTCTTTTTATTCTTTAACTCGCTGGAACAGAAAGTTAATGTCTTTTGTATGGGACGAGCTCTTATCATATAACTATCTATAATATTTATTGTTCCGAAAATTGGCGGAAATGATTGGACTACGATGTGAAAGTTAACCGATCATTTGGTTTAGAACAGGCGGTTTTATTGGGTAATAAATTGTTTTGGTATAAAAGTCGCATGTTATATGATAATCGTATAAAACTGCTTCATTTTATTGAAAAATCAATAAATTGGCAAATCTATAATGCTATAATTAGAGAATTGGCCAGACATTGGTTTAATTACTTATTTATAAAACAACATTAACAAAATGCATATTTATGCATATCTAATGACATTGTTTACATACATACTAGTTAGTCAACCTTATGGACAAAATAGTTAACGGATTTTTGAACATTTTGGACAAAAGCGGTAGATGGCAGCACGCCGTTGATGTCCGTCTCGATTTAAATATAAACTTTATAGTTAGACTACTACATACAAGATGGCTCTCTTACGTGTCGGTAAAATATTATTTATTTGCAATAGTTACCTCTTGTAAGTTGTAGGCAGATTGTAGGTGAGGCCCGGGGAAAGGAGAGGGTGGAGAGGCGATGACGCTGTAATGACACGCCACGCGATAATTCTCGTGTTTACATGGAAATGTTTGTTTTATTAGGAAGAATAAATATTTAGTTTGATAATATATAATCGTTATTTTTTTTACCATTTTACTTTACTTTTTTTTTAGTTTCTAATTTAATGTTACGCTCTATATATGTGTGTAGTTCTAAGTTTTGTGTTATATTTATATAATATTTTTTTATTTGATTTACTTATGTTTACTATTGCATAATAGTAGAAATTCGTTTTTCATTATAAAATAAACATGTAGTTTGGGAGTACAAATCGCCATTTATATTTACATATATATGCACCACGTTACTATATAGTTTTGTTTGTTTGTCTGATCTAAGCAGATCCAAGGAAATTTTACGCGTTTGTTTGTATTTTAGAGCATGATTTGTGCGTGTTTGTTTGTTTAGAGCAAGCAAATCCAGATCACAAAGAGGTTCCTCTTTCTGCTCGCGATCCGACGTCCGAGCAATTACGAGCAATTTGTGCAACATAACCTAATCGCGCTAACACCGTGTTGTAAACTGCCGTTTGTAAATGTAATCCGATTTATACCTGCATCAAATATGCACGATATGGATAATATAATGATACCAATGTGATTGATGTAAAGAACGATCATTATATTTTAAAAACTTCACTTGGTAGGTACATAAATACTAGTATATGATGCATTTTTATTGTAGTCTAGATTCATTAATTTGAAAAATTATTTTTACTTTTCCTATTCATAATAGCTGTGACAATTTGACAATAGTAAATAATAAAATTAAGGTTATATTGCAATCGAGCGCGTTTGTTTGTACCATCTTTAAATCCAACTCTGAGACGCTCTCAAGTTACTCTGATGACGTCAGTAGATACTGCTCCAAGCACACAAACAAACAAAGCTATTAAAAACAGCATACATGATGACGCGTTCGCGCTCTTTCTCTTGATTAGCTGAAAAGTTACGATGTAACCTTGTATACACGGATGTTGCCCCCAAAGGTTACCTCGTAACTTTTCAGCCGCTCAAGAGGAAGAGCGCGAATGTGTCATCATGTATGGTGTTTTTAATAAGTAAAGTGGTGCATATATGTAAAAATAAAAGGCGATTTGTACCCCCAAACTACATATTTTTATCATTATATAAAAAATATAAATAAATTTCTATTATTATGTAATAGTAAACATAAGTAAATCAAGTAAAAAATGTTTTGTAAATGTAAGAAAAACTATATACATAGAGTATACATTAAATTAAAACTAAGAGAAAGTCAAAAAGTAAAGTAAAATGGTACATACATGTAAAAAAAAAATAACGATTTATAGTAGGCTACATTTTAAATTTCAAATTTCCCGCCTTTACACCAGTTGAAGTTAGCGACAGTACCGCTACACACGGGAGAATCGAAGATAGCAATAGGAGAGAGGAGGAGAAGAAGGTTTTCGTATATACGTTCGAACGAAAAACTCGCGTTTTATTAAAATTTTAAATATAAAAAGGCCATCGAACTACAGATTATATATTATCAAACTAAATACTTATTCTTCTTAATAAAACAAACATTTTATGGTTATTATATAATCATAAATATAAGTAAATTAAGTTAACAAAACAACTTATTAGTTTAAAAACTAAGAAAATAAAAATTGAGAAGTAGATTTATGTTTTTTTTTTCTCGGCAAATTTTCGTCCTTTTAGATTTAACTTTTCTCTTTTCAGTGATTATTGTTTTAAGTTTAAATATTTTATTCTTAAAAGAAAAAAAACTCAATTTAGAAAATTGTTCAAGTAATGTTTTGTCAACAAGAACGTGCCTTGCAATATACTTTCAATTTCTTTATATTTATAACAGAATACCTCAGAATTCTAATCTTCTAATGTAAACAAACACGAGAATTATCGCGAGGTACGTCATCATAGCGTCACATGCATCCACCCTCGCTTTCCCCCAGGCCACACAAATCGCCAATGCCAGTAAATCACCGATACGGATTCCGTCGTTTCCGCAGATAGATAAAACACAGAAATCTGTCTCTCACTCTGACCGAGATACCTGTTATATTTATCACGTTTTCAAATCAATTTACATTCACCGAGTATTGCTCAGGGAAGTGGTGCACTCTACCACTTCCCTGAGCAATACTTTATTTTTCCGAAAATGCATTACGTTGACTAACTAGATATATTTAAACAATGCTAATGATGTAGAAATGTATATAACTATAGCTATCTGTATTACCGACTAGAAATATACAGAGTGAGTTTTTTATGTGGCAAAACTCGTTTAGTAAGTAACTGTCAATTGGATTAAAATTTTGGTAATTAGAATGTATACTACCGGCCATTGAAATTAGGACAACTAATATAGTTTTAAAAAATAATTTTTTTTTGAATATTTAATACTTTTAACATTATTGTAATTCAACAATAGAGTAAGCATAATAACAAAGTGTTTAAGACGGAAATCATCATTAGAATAAGCCTATTAAATTAAATAATTAATTCCCCAGGGTGGGAGGGGGGACAACTTTGAATCTTAAATGGGAACCCCCATTTTGTATTGCAGATTCGGATTCTACGCCATCAAGTATGTAGTTTTTGTTTGAAACTTTTTTTTCGTTTCGTAACACAGATTGCGCTGTAATCGCAAAAAAAAAAAACATGATTGTGTACGTCTAGAAAAAAATACACAAAAAAGAGAAGCAAGCAAACATGATTTTGTGTTTTTTTTTTTTTATTTTAACATTAAAAAGCATTTCAGAAAGCCATTCAACAACGAAGAACTTTACTTTATCGTGCCCATTTCAGAAAATGTGTTCGAAAATGTACCCTCCCACTTCGATACAAAATGGAAACTCTAAATGGATGATATTTCCTACACTTCACTATTGAAAAATGGGTCTTTTCCTTGCTATTCTGCAAATTTCAAAAACAAATTCCCACAAGAAGTTCGATAGAAATCGAATGAGTCAAATCTCTGATACACTCTGTATATAATTTAACTAATTTAAATAAAGAATTTTTCTTTCTCGGTGGCAATGACAAAAAAAAATAATAATTAAATCGAATTTTGAGACCGTCATAAGAGTCCTATGGTCAATATTATATCCTTCTAGACGTGAGTACGGACATAATACCTTCTGATAATAACCGCATATTTGTGTGGCTAACTAATATCGAAGAAGTTCTATATTTTCCCTCGTCCTATTGAAAAAATATTTACCCGTCACCGATATGGACGTTTGTGTAAAATGAATGAAAAAGTCGTAAAGTAACTTTTACGATGTGAACGTTTATACGATTGGACGTGGCATGCGAAAATAACGAATACACCGAACAATTAATGTCGGTTGATATTATTCTTTTGCATTTGTAGTTGGAAAATTCGAATTGACTGATGGAAAAATATTAATGCGTAAGTTTAAAGTTTATGCTGCCGTGATGCAAACTGCCGTTTTCCTGCCTAGGCAGATGAAAATGTCACTAGAAGTTGGCAACACTAGATTCCACATGACAGACGTGCAATAAATTGTCATTAAGCTACTGTTCAACCATGCTAAGATGAACTGGTGTCTTCATTGTACTTATTATTGATAAATAGATGTTAAACTAGAAAGAAAATTACAGAAAAAGATATAATTCTCGTAAACGTCAAAATACTTAAGTATGCAGCATGTGTGCCAACTTGTACTGTCAACTGTCAACTCCCTAGTGTATATGTTTTAAAAAGAATAATAAATTGTAGTAGTAATCATTTCCAAATAGCCTTTAACTACTGCAACGTTCTGGATTAAGATACACAATACAAGGGAAGCTTCCAACACTTGTAAGTTTATAAACCGCTTCATTTAGCATTCATAAAGGGGTACTAACGCCACTATGATTACGTATTCAATCATGTGTCTAAACTCGGCGTTCAAATGAGATGAAAATTACACGTAAACCCAGTTTCATTCATTACGTGGATGCGTTCATATTCGTCCTGATGTAATCTATTATAAATTATATTTAAGTATAACTTTTTCGAAGGATAATATTAACAAACAAATATGCTCATATTTTAAACTGAAAACAACCTTGCACTTAAAACACTAACTTTGTCGTAAATATACACAATATAATTTAATTATCAGCATTT
>RXPK01002088.1:0-62378 GCA_004143645.1 Protaetia brevitarsis
TTAATACAAAACCAGTTTTATGAGTTGAAATTTTACATGTGCGGAAACAAAATGTATGCATTGTCTACATAAAAAGTAATCCTCACTTTTAGTACCTACATTGTTTCAAAAAGCATAATTACAAAGTGCTCTTTAACTTTATAGCACAATACATAAAACTTGTTAGAAATACTTATTGTTAGACAGCGAACTATCGTACTAAACTATAATTACTCATAATGTCGTAAGCGTTTATCTCTATATATTAGAAGCGTTTCTAATAATTTCTGGTATGTTGATTAACTGTAATCTTAGTCGTGTTAAACGATCATAAATTATTTCTGCCAATTTAAAAGTAATAATTTGCTATAAATTAGTTTATCTAATGTTCTTTAACATTATTTTCTACATGATGGTGATGCATAGTATTATTTGAAAATTTATAATAAGTGGTATATAAATCATTATTACCCTCCCAATGGTCAGCATGTAATTCCACATTTACAGGCTCTAGTGGAAAATGTGAAGACATGTGCGATAATTCCATTACAAAACAGCTAATGAGTAAAGCTTGCATTATAGCTGTTTTGCCATAAGTATTATATTTATGTTTTAAGCAAAATACAATAGCAATATGTAGTTAAAACATAGGCCATCGTATAGATAAATGATAGTGTTTCTAGAAAGTTAACTGATAAATGCGTCAAATACATAATAAGCTAATAGGTACTTGATAAATTACAAGCTTAAAATAACTTTATTGGTACTATTTTACTGAAACTGTGTACCTACACTCCTAAAAACAAATTAGTAGATGATATCACAGATTTCATGGTTGTAGCAATGAGTATCTTAATGTCAATTTTCAATAGCATCATTTATATATTTGCTTTTTTATCGGATCGAAGAAAAAACTAGCTGAGCAACTCTTTAAGATAGATGCCATAATTAGTACAATATAGCAGTCGTAATGGTGTGATATTTTTCTGCGATTTATAAACTATTTTAATGGCATGACAATCACTAGCCGGCACGGTGTTTTCCATCTGTGAAAGCAGCATTATGTGTGTATTGCAGAGACTGGGTAACAGAGAACGTATAAAAACGAAAGACCGGTAGCCAATAGTCAGGTGTCCTGTTGCTAATCGTTTTAATTTATTTGATTATAGACGGGATTTCACATCATAAATAATTTAAAATGATAACTACATAATTATTTATGCGACGCGCGGTAGCGACATAATTAAGGTTTCTAATTTTTGGAAACTTTAAACATTCGTTGACGTGAAAATAATTGTTGGTATTTTTTTTATATATATGTAGACATATAAATTCTGAAAGTATAAAAGCATTATTAAATACTTAGAATTTGGATATATACCGTGTGTCCCGGATGGAGTTGACAGGAGGAAAAAATCTTTATTATTGATTTTACGACAAAAAGTCATTCTTTATAAAAAGTTCTGCTTGTTGAGTAGATAAATTAACCATCGGAAAATCTAAGATTAAATGTTCAGAATGTCCACAAATTAAGATAACATGAAAATGCTTCAACATTAGACACCTATTGCATGTTTTGTAGTTTAAGTAGCAAATTTCAATTAATTAAAGTCAACAAAAATTACTCTACAAGGTCACGTTCAATTTCCACACATACCTCCGCCCTTTTAATAAATTCTTTTGATAGATTTTGCATATAGTTTGTGGTACAATTATCTCATTCACCGCATCCTGTATTCATGCAAATCAAGAGGTGTCAAGTCAGGTGATCCAGCAGGAAAACTTATTGGACCAAATCTTCCCATCCATCTTTCTCCGAACTGATCTGTCAACCACTGACGCACCAAAAGCGCCGCATGAGCAGGACATCCGTTGTTGCCAGAAAATGTTATGCCGCATTTCTAGCGGTAAATTATTTAGAAACGGTAATAGATAAGTTTCTAAAAGACGCACATAAACGTGTTGATTCAAATTCTCGTCAATAAAATATGGCCAACGATTCGACCGTAAAAAATTCCGCACCAAACATTTACTCTTTTATAACGTTGACTTCGTTTTTGAATGACGTAGTTTGGATTATGAAAAGCCCAATAGCGACTGTTTTGTGGTGAAACGTGACCATTGGTGTAGAAGGTTGCTTCATCAGATCATCAGTAAAAAATATCATCCTATGAAAACGTGTATCTACGAGGTAATCCTCACTAACCCATAAACAAAAAGCCAATCGCTTCTCTTCATCTCCATTTTCAAGTGTATATCGGAACTGTGGTTTAAACGGCCGACCTTTGTTTTCTTTAAAAATTCTCTGCAAATGAGATTTACTAATATTCAGTCTTTGTGATCGTTTCCGTAAGGATTATTATTAGACAATACAACAACCTTTGACCGCCAAGATTAATTATGATTATCTATATTAATTTCCAGATAACACGTTAGCTCCATTAAACTTACCAACATACAATCATAATACTCAAACTTTAGACTTAAAATTTTGTATTTTAACTAATTTTATGTTGTTAAAGAACTTTTTCTGTTAACAGTAAACTCTAAAAAACAATAAATGATACTCTTCTGTTGAAGCATTTTCATGTTATCTTAATTTGTGGACATTCTGTACATTTAATCTTAGATTTTCCGATGGTTAATTTATCTACCCAACAAACAGAACTTTTTATAAAGAAATGACTTTTTGTCGTAAGATAATAAAGATTTTTTCCTCTTGTCAACTCCAACCACGGGGCACACGGTATATTTACTTTATACCATTTTCTAATGGACGCGAAGGATGCATGAACGCAAATACAGTTTAAGATACCAAGCGGGTTAGGAATTAGCTGAGGTTGTTTGGAACAGATAAATTTACTGATCTTATTTTGAATGAACATGCTGTAAAAACTGTATACTATCTATCTATTTTAGGTTTTAACCAACGTCATCGATTTTTATCCGTATGAATTAAATCGATACTTCTTAGTTAAATTAAAAACTGTATAAACAGGATATCTTATGCGCGGTTTTTCAGTATTCAATTCGATTTTGAATTTGTTCAAATTTTGCTTTCAAACCGTATTGCAATACAGGTCACAGCATTAGTTGAACCTAGAATCGAACAAAAAATTTGTTTCAATTTGAGCCGAGTTATGTACGAAGCTTAAACTTTAATATCTCCTTCAAATTGAATATAACCATAATATAACCTTAAAATAATTGTTTGTGACGTTTGATGTTAATCTGATATTAAGGAATTTACTGGAATTTTTTATGACGAAGACGTTATTAATTATTAATTGAACATCTTGGGCGTGTCACAGAAGACCGAGAATTAATCATAGGCGCCCTAATAACTTTGAAATTTGGGATGAACACGATTTCTTTGTGAGATACCGTTTATAGAAAGATACCATAATGCGAATGCTAAACCGTATCACTAGTATTAGGTAGGTATAGCAAATCCTACAAATTTGTAAGTATATTACACATACATATGAATTCCGAGATCTCATTAATTTGTTTTATAGAAACACAAGCTTAAGACCAAATGTTATTGCCGATATCAACTGCTAGCAAAATCGTTTGAAGAATATCCCACGTTATTGCATCTTTAAAAGATAATTACATTTGCTTTTCTTGGACTAATGACGAAATCCAAGAAGTAATTGAAGTCTAATATGAGATTGCTTCTTTTAAAAAATTATGAATTTTTTCTTGACACAACTACTTAATCCAATTACGCAAAACAAGTGCTTTATTTTGTATTTGCTAATTATTTTTCTTTTGTTGCTCTCCTATTTGTAATTTTTTTGAATGGTTTCAATTTTGAAGAAGCTCTATTTTTAATTTGTTCTTCATTTATGCACATTTAAATTGCAAAGGTATCAAGTGATGTTAATAATAGTTGGTAGAATTTCTGTTTCTAATGTATAATAATAAATATTTAAAACAGTAACAAAGTTTACTTATGAATCCTTAATAAAAGATAGAAATACAATAAGAGACCTATTTTTTTCGCAGAATTATATTATTTATGTAAAACAGTTTTTTCAATTAATTATCTGTTTCTTCTTCAAAACTTGAGAATTCATTTGGATTTTTGTCGTCTCTCGTTGATCTCTTTTCAGAATGAGATGAAACAACAGGATTTTGTAGTTTTTTTTATATTCCAGACAGTATACGTACTTTATAAACATAATTATGAGTGTATTAGAATATCTACCTCGTAAGCATATGTCCAGTTCTCAAAAATGGCGATCCAAACGAGATTCAAAACTATAGACCTATATCACTATTATTCAATTTTGCTATTTTTTGGAGTCCATTTTAATATTTGTATAATTGCATACAGAAGTTACTATCTCCGTTTCAGCATGGCTTTATGCGCATTAAGTGTCTGTGACTATTTAGCCTGCTTTAAACAGTTTGTCTCTGAAATGATGGATAACAAGGGTCAAGCTAATGTCGTTTATCTTGATTTTTGTAAGGCTTTTGATCAAATTGACCATTACGTATTTCACAGAAAGTTGCGTGCTTTTCGACTGTCTGATTCTTTAATGTTGTTTTTGGAATCGTACCTGCTGGATAGAAGGCAGTGCGTTAGGTGCCGCAATCATATTTCAAAGTTTATTACTCCTACATCTGGCATTCCGCAGGGGTTTAATTTGGGGCCTCTCTTATTTTTAATATTTATTAATGATTTAATTACCAACATTCAGTCTGAGAAATTAATGTTTGTCGACGACGTTAAATTATTTGCTGTAGTTAACTCTGTAGTAGATGCTGAGGTTCTCCAGCATGATATTGATGTCGTTCTTTTGTGGTGCATAGGTGTAGGCTTTCGGTGAACATTTTTAAATGCGCATCCATGATCTATACAAAGAAAGTGAATCGCATTTTTATTCCTTACGCTATCAACTGCGCTATCTTAACATCCACCTAATATGTTAGATATCTGGACGTTTTATTTGATTCTAGGCTATCCTTTTCTAACCATACTGCAGGTATTGTTGCTCAGTGTTTTAAACTCTATGGCTTCATTTATCGCAATTACAGAGATTTACAAAACACTACCACACTTACCACTTTATTCTATTCATTAATTCGATGTATGTTGGAATATGCGATTATTATCTGGTTTCCAATTTATTTTTCATAAATAAAGGCAAATGAGTCTGTTCAACGAAAATTTTTGAAGTTTTTATATTATTTAGTTGAAGGTACGTATGAGGTATGGTGAGAGGGTTCGATTATGTTGTTCTTTTAAATAAGTTCAATTTCAGTTCTTTAACAATTAGCTTAGTTAAATTTTTATTTTGCCTTGTTCATGGTAGAATTGATTGTCTATAGCTTTTATGCAAAGTTATTTTTAAAGTTTCGAGGCTAAACTTTTGTTCTCACTCAACTTTCTATTGTGTTTCACATCCGACCAATATTCTACGTTCTTCCCCTATTTCTTTAATATGCAAGTATTTCTAAAGAATCTCCGATTCTTGTGACCTTAATAATGATAGTTTAAGTTATATTACAGAGTATGCATATAATTATTTTTCAGTTTAGATCTAATTTACATTAGTCTTACTCGTAAGTATTTATTGTAATCATTTTGAATGTTTGATTTTTATTTGATTTATATCATTATATTTTTCCTGTAATTGAGTTTTACCTGTAGGAAAATAAATTATTATTATTAATTATTATTATTATAAAATAGATTGCAGTAATTTTTAATTCATTCCTATTGCTTGTCATATTGTCATATCTTTCTAATTGGGTATTTCGGGTTTCTGGGTGTATTTATTTGGATATGGTGGTTGTCTGTAGATCCAAAACTTATAATGCAGCAATATATCTGCCTGTACTTATTTGGGTATAATCCAATCAACTTAGTTTTTGAGTTTAGGTGAAATCGTTGATTTCATTGATTTGATTTAAATCAAACCTAAAATCGTTATTTCGGTTCACTACTTACATCTTCACCTCCGTTCAATGTTTCCTTTTGATTGTCCTTCATCATTAGTATTACTCTTACAAACAACGTCTTGAGTTTAAAGTCAACCCTGCGATGTATAAAGACATATATACAAATTTCCACAAGGAATACGATATTTTGGCAATTGTCCTTCCGACTTCGAAATTAGTGTTGTACTCATTATTAGTTAATCACTTTAAGCTTTCATATCATTTAATGGTATTTCAAAGAATCAACGAAGCAAATAGTGACAAAATTACAAAATACAAAGATTTAAAATCTGAGAGAGTACCAAACGAACCATTACAAACTAACGAATAATAGTAACTACCTGTATTTAATCGATGAGAGATGATTTGTTGAAATTACATGTCAATAAGAAAATAATGACATAAATATAAAAAAAAGTTTCAAATAATTTAATAGTACTACTGTAATTGTTTCGTTACACTCATCAGGTGGATGGAAGTATTATTATAATTAGATTATTTGAGACTTTTTCTACATTTTTTTTTTATTACTTTCTTAGGACATGTTCTTTTTATGTAATGTTGTATCCAAACAATCAAAGATGAATCGGACGCTAACTGAAAGAAGAACCTGAAAAGAGAAAAGGATAAGCTTACAAGTAAAATAAGAGAGATTGACTGACATGTTGCACAAAACGAAAAGACCGTTACGAATTCTTTTAAGAATAATCAATAATAATCCCATCATTTATATATAAGTGTATAATGGGCACCTTATGGCTCTGAAAGAAAAAAGAAAGATAACGCGTTACCGTGAAAGAACTGCCACTTCTTTAAATTACCAATACAATAAATCTCCAACAGACGTGAGAGCAGTTAACCCATATATTTTTAACATCGACACCTGCGAGAGAGCATTACCGTATTATAATGACTGTGATTTCAGTTGGACTCTGCAGGTGTTAAACAGGTGTCCGCGAACGCTTGACGATTCTACCGATCTGGTAAAAGTCGCCTAACATTTTGATTAGGCACTAATGTGGTGGCAGGCCTAGTCAGCCCCGTATTTTTTTTTCTCTAGTGTGAATGTGCTAAAATTGTCACAACAAAATACCTAAAAGACTTCCTGTTTTTTCTTGTCTTTATGGCTATGACTTCCTGCAGGGTGTTTTAGATTACCAATTCACCATTTCTTTCCGGTGATCAATGGCAGCTAGGTTAATGGGACAAAAGTATGATAAGAAATATCTATCTGAGCAATAATTTAGAAATATTTTCATCTTCGGGAAAGTTTTTCAATATATCGGAATCTGTGGTGCCTACCTTAATTTAGTTGTAATAATATTGGATTTCTTGTGTTAATGTTTTTTTTTTAGCTCTGACTTCAACGATTGTGAGGATACTTTTTTCAAAATTTTGACTTTTCATCATCTTTTGTAAATGTGCAAGTTTTCGAAAGTAATCATGTAATTTTTTTATCGTGCAAGATAGGAAATCACGCGTTCAAATTCTGTATAACAGTTGACGAAAACAGTTTTGACTCAGCTGCAACGGCTTACTAGATTTAAAAAAATTTAAAGCAAACGATAAAAAAGTTTCAGACCAAGCAGGACTTCTTTCCAAAATAAAATTCCAATTCAAAAACTTTTCATCCATCACACCTATTGTCATCTACATCCGCGGAAACACTAAATAATTTTTTCATTCAACTTAAAAAGCCAAAATTGTTATCCGAATCTTATCTTAGCCTACACTGATAAAAATTGATGTAAAGTTACAGCTGTTTTATATGGCTGATACTGTAAAATTACGTGACTATTACTGTGAGACCCTAATAATTATATGTTCTATCCAATCAATTATTTATTTTAAATTTCGCTGTGTCTACCGGTTTTGGCCTTTCGCCATCATCTGGTTAACAGTACCTCTAAGACACAGCGAAATTTAAAATAAATAATTGATGGGATAGAACATATAATTATTATTACTAATTCCACCACCAATCAAAACTTTCATTAACTGATACATAATTTTTGTATTAATACAGACAGTAATGTAAATTTACAGTTTTCGTATTGTAAATCTTTACAGCTGCTACAAACTGTATGTAACAATACATGTCTAAATAATTCTCTTTTCAGTCGTGGGGATTTTTAAATATCTATTTCGGTCGTGCGTATTTTTACATAGTAATTTCATCTTTACATACTTATGAATGTGATATACCTTCTGCTTTTTACAATAAAGAACTGTTTTCGTGGTCACCGTTTACATATAGAGGGTGAGTTTTTTATCTTGAGACAACGGAATATCTCTAAAACACTGCATCAAATAAAAAAAAAGATCTGAATAAGATTTGTTTTAAGATTTGACCCCTTGACAACTTCGAAATCTTAAATGGGAACCCCCATTTTGTATTGCAGATTCGAATTCTATGCCATCAAGTATGTAGTTTTTGTTTGAAACTGTTTTTTCGATTCGTAACAGATTGCGCTGTAATCGCAAAAAAAAAACATGATTGTGAACGTCTAGAAAAAAAACACAAAAAGAGAAGCAAGCAAACATGATTTTGTGTTTTTTTAATTTAACATTAAATAATATTTCAAAAAGCCATTCAACAACGAAGACCTTTACTCGAGTTCGGCACCATTCAGTGAGCCCCTACATTATAACAAATCTTAGTAAGATCTTTTTTTGATTTGATGCAGTATTTTAGAGATATTCCGTTGCTTCAAGATAAAAAAAACTCACCCAGTATATTATCTAAAGATAGAATCAATGCTGCGATTGTTCTTGTACCTATAGTATTCTCAAAATCTGTAAGTGTTAAAGAGCATTAAGAAAAATCAAATGTGTGCTCTATAGGAATCAGGCCGCTCTATAGGAATGTCAAAAAACAGTTCACGTTATGATTCTAGTCTCACTCAGGATGATAATTATTAAAAATATCGAAATATATATTATTATTATTATTAAATGAAGCATTCGATACTCGTTGTTTTCTTTGTCCATCCATCACTTTGTAAATTAAGGTTGTTATGTAATAATTTACAAAGTACGAATAATAAAGCGTGTGCTGGATCACGTGATAACCACACGCATGCTCCAACAGTGCCGAGAATTGTCTAAACCACAGTTCATCTAAGAATAGAAATGAACTCAGCCGAAATCCTGTGCATCTGGGAATTAGTTCGGTATCCAGACACCAACGGCGTTTTTTTTACCGCGTTAATTTGAAAATGTAATGATTGGTATTCAATTTTTTTATTATTGATAGAAGATAATTTACAGCCAAATAAAAACATGCTACATATGGCTCATTCTTGCATTCGTCGATATCTAATTAATATATAAACAGAAAAACACCATAATCAATATACCTATCGATGAATAAAAAAATACGTCTTAAACTTAGAAGAAGACAGTCACAAAGATTTTTATTTTTAATGCTAAAATATTCGGAAAATGTGTATATAAAATCCCTACGAATATTAATTAATTGCTAGGTGCAACAATACCCTATAGAATTATATACACATTTTGGAGATGTTAAACATTAAAAACCAAAATCATCGTCATCTCCTTCCAAGTAGACATGTTCTTGTTTAGCAATAAATTCTCCACTTTTAACTCGAATATTCATCCGTCGATGTAACTTGAATGATGAAATGAATGTTATATCCTATTACAACAAAAATCAAAGTTCTTTTTAGCGTTGCCGACGTATTTCAGTAAATTCCAGAAAATTAATGCGGTGTAACCGAGTTTACACGTAGTTGGGCAGCCATTTTGGTCAGCCTAATAGATAAGGACAAGGAGTACAGCTGTTGTAGAGACTGGCAACTTAATACGCTACGTAAATGTTTAAAAAATAAAAATCCTAACTTTCCGATTGTAGCGCTCCTCTTGTCTGGAGGTAGAACTGAGGGTTTGCAACTCGACTAAGTGCTTTATTTTTCAACGCAAAATCGGGCTAGTTTACATGGCATGGTCTAAACGCCAATGAATTTGGTACTTCCCTAGCGGCGGCATTAGTTTTAGGCAAACTTATATGAATATTTAGCCCATCAGTGTTTGTATAGTAAAGTGAAATTGTATTAGAGGTAAGTACACAAGCTCTTTACAAAATTCTAGTTAGTGAATTTATGATGCACTATGCTACTTGTAAAACTTATTTCAAGAGCTTATGCCAATATGAATTGCATTTATATTATTATCGCAATAGCTATTAGGTGGCACGAAAGCTTACTGTGGGAGTATATTAGGCTCTGGAATTCGAAACCCGAACCTCGTGATTGATAGCCAAGCGTGCAAGCCACTAAAGCATCAGTCCCGCTTAAATGTTTGTGTAAATTTCCCATGCTGATCGTTGGTTACTTGACGCCATGATGATAAGTTAACAATGTGATGTATAAGTACTTTTTGTATGTAAAACTAGTTATTTACTAAATGTAAAATTTTGTTAAAATGTAAACATACATTTAGCAAGTAACTAGTTTTACACAGAAAAAGTATTTATACGTCACATTGTCAACTTACATTTTGTACGTGTATTTACATGATTCATCATGGCATCAAGTAACCAACGATCAGCATGGGAAATTTACAACAAATGTTTTTTATCAGTGTAGCTTATCTTTAAAAAAATCAAAAGAAGCAAATAATTCCGAAAAATTAAATGTAAAGAGTGTGCCATTCAATTGGTTTTGGGTGGTTAAAAAAGCCAAACATTCAAAGCATGTACAAGGCAATTGAAGTTCCAGTAATTATAAAATTATGTAATTTTAATAAGAATGGAAGTGATTATATTTTATTGTAATAAAAAAATCTTTGTAATTAAGGCTCAAATTGTAAGAATATAACATGTGGGAATCCATTTATTAGAAACAATATAATGAATACCTATTGAATACCGCCCGCTTAATTATACAGATTTAGTAGTCTAGTAACTTAATTTTAATTTTTTGTTACATAGGGTATACCTATATTTGTACATAATTTTGTGACAGCAGATAAATTTAACTTGTACACCTGAAGCTGATTGCACAGCTACCAAAAGGTAGATAGCGTAAAATTAATCTAGTGTGAGAAAGTTTTTTAATTGGTATATTAATTCGTTACACCTCACACTGTTCAACATACCTTTAATTGGGAAATATATAATCGAAACATTGATCTCACCTACTTAGAGGAAGTGTAGCCAGTAAATCAAGAAGAATTATAAGAATATTTCTTGGAAAATATGTTTCTTTTTGTGCCACGGTAATTTAATGTATTACTATACTCCCCTCCTGCAGGTTACGGTATATATCCATTTCTAATTTTACTGTTGGTTTCATTCTCGTATTGCCAAATATAATACACCTCATATCCTCTTTATAATAAATGAATACAAAATTTCGTTTAAAATGTTAATGGAGTTTGTATATGTCAAGAAGAATTTATTATGCTTTTAAACCAGTTTATAAATTGCTACACTGGAAGCGTACAATAAATACACTTACTTTTATATTGTTGCACCGGAAATTATTAATTAATATAAAAGCTTTGCCGGATGACCTTGTCCAATTTTAAAATGATCAAACTCGCATAGGAAAATATCGTGTCTTATGAAATATACAATGGCCATGCATCCATTAGTAGATTTCTCTTTCAACAAAAAAGTAAATTCGGTAGAACGTTGAGCAATTTTGGTATAGCTGTTTTTAATAATAGACCATTCAAGGTTCTCTTTGCTAGGCACGTGATTAACTTTTCCTTTAAAAGGAGTTTAACCAGGAAGCGGATCTGTGCTGATTGCCTTTAAGGAGATTATAAAAATTAGTGAAACGAATCTTTAGATCCTGAGTGTTTAATTGTATCCTTATATATTGCTTTAATGTAATGTGCAACATGCCTAAATATAAATCTTAAATTTAAATATCTATATTTTAATTTTATAATGAAATGCTACCATCTGCCTATGCTGACATGTTGAATAACACAACAAATGTAAATTTTAGTATTTTGTTTTTATACATTTCACACTTATTTATTGTGGAAGGTTTTCGAACAGCTTCATTGACGTCAAGAAATTGTAATTAGAATTTCAAAATCAATTATATATCCCATATATTTGATAATTTATTGCGACGAGAAAAGTTGAAAGGCGATACGTACAAAACGGTAGCCGCGAAAGCCGTAATTTTAATGGAGGCGAGAACAAATTATATAGCATTTCAAGTCGTGTTATGAGGAATTCTAGTTCCAGTTAATAATCGCCTTGCGTGTTTATAAATATTAAATGAGATTTTTTAGGCTCTGGTACCTGCGAAGTACATCCGTGTTTAAAATCATTAAATGGCGAACAAAACTATAACAACAAAGTAAATTATTATACAAGCGATTTAGAGAAATTATTCGTTGAAAGTTTAAGGTTAGTGATAGGGTTATCTCAAAATTGATCGTCTTTTTTTTAACCTAGATTAGTATGGGGTGAGATAGAAAAATATACTAATTTTGGAGTGAAGGCCCACTTTAAAGCTACGCGATGGATACTAGTGCTGTATATTGAGACTCTCCGAGAGTTAATTTTCAATATTAAATAGTATGTGCACATGTGTATGTCATAAATATGGCGGAGGACCAAGCATTCAATTTGAAATTTGTGGGTGAAATTCGGAAATGTCTGTTATAAATACTATTTATTATTATTTATTTATTATAAATTTAATATTTAATTATATATTCTAAACTCAAAGTGGCTAAAAGGTTTTCGTATGGTAACTGCATTATTTTTTGTTCAAATGATGAATGTCTTCACAATACCAGTGAGGGAGGTGAGTATTAAAAGCGTTTTGTGTGATTAAATTGGTTTTTTTTTGGATACCATGATGAGGAAGGAGTTAAAAAAAAACCTATATTTTAATCAACAGTTCATTAATAAAACATTTTTGGTGCCGGGAAGTTTACAGAAAACAATTCACCGAATAGAATTAACAGAAAATAAATCACAAGAATCAATTCACACAAATAGCAATTCACAGAATAGAAAGATTATCGAAGCAGAATTCACAGGAAAAAAACATATTCACCGAAGTGCATCATCACATTAAAAAGCACTGAAAATTATTGTGTTCAGAAGTGTAAATCATTGAATAATATATTAAAACACTATAGTGTTATAATGACGTTTGTTGTATACGAGTAACAATTTAGGTGATTTAATGTACGAGTATTACAACAGTCATTGTAATACGTGTTTTTTATACCATTATTTTTCTATTTACATAATTTGCGCTTATTTATTATTTAAAATGACATTTCCTATTCATGCAGAGATTTGTTTGTTTTCATGTTTATGACACAATTCACAAGCTTATATAAAAGTGTGGAATGTAAAATGTCAAACCACGAGTTGCATTACGAATCTCAAATAAAATGTCACCGTAAATAGTGTCACAAAGTGGAAAAACAGTGTTATGAATTGAAACCTTGTGACACTGTTTTTCGGTAAAACAGTTACAAAAAGTGCTTGAATGCATTTTAATGTGATGATGCACTTCGGTGAATATGTTTTTCTGTGAATTGTTCTTCGGTAATATTTCTATTCTGTGAATTGCGATTTATGTGAATTGATTTTCTGTGGACTTTCCTAGACCCAAACATTTTTAATTTTCCCGTCTTTCCTGGTGTTGAGAAAAGAAAAATTTAATCATTAGAAAATTATCTCTGCTACCACTATAGCGGTTAAAAAAACAATTTTTTATTTAGTACTAATAATTTATTTGCGTTCGATTTTATACTTCAGTTGAGAAGCTTTTTCATTAAAAGCGGTGGAAATTTTTATTGATGTAGGTACCTATATGATTTCAGATTTCTATACACAGCACTGTATAGAAATCTAATAATCTCGTAGCTTACTTAATTGTGTAACCGGTGGCACTAGATAGCTAGATTCGTTGTAACTTTAGTGTTATGACTACATAAAAGTTTGGAGGACGTTCAATGAATGCAACCCATTATTGAACAGCAGCAGTGTCTAATGTCTAAGCAACGATCATAAACTCATTCATTTTTAAAAACCAAAGATTTAGGTTTTCTAACCCGTGCTGAAAAAGAGTTTTGTAAAAATGTCTTCAGTATTTATATTAAATAACTAAATACAAAATAATTAACCTAATAATAAACACTATTGCCTAACTAATTTAAAAAAAGAAATTCTGTGAGTAAAATGATAATAATTTGCTTCCAAGTTCGAAAATGGCAAAATGGTAATTTGATAACGTTAAGTCGATTCTTAAAACCAAAACAACACAATAATAACAATTTGCAAGTGATTTATTATATTATGCATTCAGTGCCGCTTGGTGATCTGGATCTCCCAACAAATCGTGACGTCACGTTAATATAAACAAAATGGATGCTTTCTCGCATCTTGTCGGTAAATATCAGACGAGCCAAAGAAAGGCGCGCATCTCCGGGTTTGGGTCGTATGACGTCGACCCGATTCAACCATCATCAGCGAGTGTGAATGCAGTGAAGTTTCAGTAGCGTTTTGTCTAGTTGTGAAGACGAATAACTATTAGCTTTAAAGAGGAATAATGGTCTAAGGACAAGGTGCTAAAATGTAATTAAATTAAGAACTTATTTACAAAAAGGTCAAAGCTTGTAAAAGTATTATGTTCGAATAATAAAGTACTCTATACCATCGTCCTTGCTGATTTTTAAAAGTATCTAATAGCACCATGTAACAGGCGACGGCAACATAGGATGCAACATGTCTTCGCCAAATATTAATTAATTTTAACGCGACTAATAATAAGTAGTACCTGCCACAGTCACTGGGAAAACTAGCCGAAAGACTTCTGGCGTCAACACGACCCGTCCACCTACGACCCCTCTGAATACATCAAAAAGAACCGCAACAGAAAAAATCGACGGTTTTATAAAGAAATTTAACCAAATACTTACCTGAAACCCAAATTTGAATTCCAACCTGGACGAAGACTTCCCGGCCTATCCCGAACAAAAACTGCACATTTCGAAAGAGTCCCTGAATGACTCTCGAATAATCTTGTTGTTCTGAGAGAGTTACCGTCCTGACAGCATTTAAATTCCAAAAAGACCTGTACATTTTTTTCTTATTTTGTATTTTAAACACTATAAATCACCACAAAATTTAAGAAAATCAATTTAATTTTCGAATTATCATTCTAAAAAACAAGAAAACTTTCATAAAATTAATTTTTGGCAAGTAACTTTTAAAAATAAAACTTACTTAGTTGTTTTAAATAGTTTAGCCGACAAGTAATTTAATTTCTATAAACAAATTTTAATTCAAACGAATTAAGACAACTTTATATTCTTTATCACATGGTGTTATAAAAAATATAATACCACGTCTCGTACATTTGGGACCATCTTCAACTTAATTTTTTTAAATACACAACAAAGACCAAAAGAGCATCCCTAGGTAGAGACAATGTTTCTCTTTTTTTGTGATGTCAGGTGTATCTACCGATATGGTTGTCGTCTTTCTGGATATTGGTTCACATACATTCTTTTGGCTACAACTACATTTTTGTGCTCCCAAATAAAACACGACAACATGTCAAATGTTTCGGCGTTATTGTACTGTGCCATTATGCCCGCTAGTTTCACCAAATTAATCGCCTAACTTGCAATAATATACTACACAGGGCGACAGCTGACAAGACAAGTTATTAATATTCAATTGTTTGGTGTTGTTCGCTGTCATTAGCCACAGCTTACCGTGAGAAAACAAGTTTTTGTTTATAACTCTCTTATTTTTGAAAATAGCAGCCTTAAACCTTATATCACAAAAACGAAAAACGTGAGCTCTACCCAAGGATGCCATTGATATATATTTAAAAAAATAAAGTTGAAGATGATTTCAAATGTGCGAAACGCGGTATTGTATTTTTTATAAAACCAAGTGATAAAGAATTAAAAAAAATGACATAAAAAGATATTTTTCGTTTTTCTTCATCTCTTCAAATAACCTCACTGGACACAAAATAAAAATTTCACGATTTTCACTTTTTCTTTAATATCTCGAAAACTATTCACGATATTTTGAATATGTTATTTAAGTTCTTGATTGGTGGGTTTTGATGTCAGGTATTAGAAAAAAACAGGAAAACGGGGTTCTATCCAATCCTCTAATTTATTATTATGGCAACCGGTTTCGGCTCTAGGCCATCATCAGGCGGTTATAATAATACTAAATTAGAGGATTGGATATAACTCATTTCCTGTTTTTTTTTCTCATACCTAATATTTAGATTATATTTGGCTGTAGTTTTTGTTAAATTGTTATGATAACCTTGTTCTCAACATTGTGTTTATTAATATAATTATTTTTATAAGGATATTGTGTTTATTTTGTCAGAATACCAAAGTATTTGTTTACATTTATAAGAATTCCTAGAATATACAACCTCCACAACTTACATGTATACAGGGTTTTTGAAGTACGAATCGATCGAAAGAGCTCTGCCACCTAGAGTTTTTTTTCTTTTAAATCAACTGACAATATAACTTTTATAAATTACAAAATAATATTCTCTCAACGTTAAAATTATTATTATTATTATATATATTACATTTTTGGCGCCCAACGTGGGGCCAAACATACACATCAACCGTACACGAAGACTATATTTATTGATCTATGTACTCATGAAGCCCTATCACTTATCACGAGCCAAACCTAAGAGTTTCCATGAGTCTAAGCCACGAGTATTTGCTATTATTTGTTAATAAAAAAAAACGTTTAAATGCAAATATTAGCTGATACCTACAATTACGTTTATACGTTTGGACACTTGATTATAGTGGGTAAATCTGGTTTATATACGAGTTCTACTAAACAACGGCGTAATATATGTGCGCAGGCAGTACGGACTGATTACAAAATGTAAAATTAATTACACACGCTCAGCCTTCCAGCTTGTTTACCGAAACATTGTATTTAACATTATTGTTGCCCCTGTTGTTGTTGGCGTTGCTATTATTATCGCAAGTCCACCGTGCAAGATGCGGTGAAGTGTTAACCTGGCCCGAAGCATTCAGGTGGCTTGGAAGCGAGCTGGCGCCTTTTAGATACGCGTGAACCCGCAACGGCAGTCGCCGTCGTCGGTGTCTGCTGACGTAAAACTGCAAACAAATTCAAATCAGATCCTAGTTAGAACACGTGTTCTTTCTTTTACATAATACATAACTTGTTCTACTTGGAATACTCGTTATTATCGCGACTATTGCCTGCTTGCTTTATCCGCCTCTCTAATATTCTATGCGTGTATTCCATATCTGTGGAGGATGGATAATTTTCATCTTGAAACTTTTTTTTTTAATGTGAGAGGAATTTCTGATCCTTGTTTCTATGGTATTTGTTCATTTTTTGGCAATTAATGGTAATTCTAGTAGAAAGTCGCATTCAGAATTACATATGTGATTTTGCTATGAAAAAAAAAAGCCAGCGTCGCATACGTTTATTACTGATGACGTGAAATTCTTGACACTGCACAACGGTTCGAATTTAATTGAAAACGGAACTAATTATCGACTCTTGATTAGTTGTAGGTCTTGGGAAAAATGTAAAACAAAAAAATAGTTGTTTAGAGTTACTTTTTAGAGAGGAAAAATAGAAAAATTTCTCTTCATTTTACAAGCTTGCAAAATACATTATTTCATACAGTATGCTAGACGTGTGTTAATATATACCGGGTGAAACGTTGCGAGCTGTTGATTGCATTCTGGGCGACTGGAAATGGGAAGGCGTAGCTACGCATCAACTCGCAGAACAGGTTTATTAACGTTTGGCGAATTGTTATAGTTCAGCCGAATTAAAATGATGTTCGGGATTAATCATTCATTCATAAAATAGGGGGGGCGACAGTAATAATCGTCGGGTAAATCTTCTTGGGATGTGCTAATTTTGTACGATCGATACTTATCTGTATGTAAAGGTTTAAAACTTTTGCACTATTATTAAATCTGCAAGCAATTTGTTTAGATGTCATACTAGGATTTTATTCCACTAATGCACAAACTTATTTCGATATCACTGCCATTTTTCGCTAGGATATTTTTATTGTTGTTATTTATTCATGTAAACGTTGTTTAAAAAAAAATCGGACTCTATTACGAATAATAGTCGCGCTAGGAATTGATCTTTCGGGATAATTTACTGCAAATAAATCGTGTGTAACTTCTGCTGAATTGCCACCGTAAAATTGTTTCACAATCCTATAATATTGCTTTTTTTTTTAATAAAATTACTGACCGCGATCAGAACTTACTAACCGTTATCAAATTTGAGGATCGTACCTATACGCTAATATCCACCAACGCCTTGTTAAGAAATGAGCAAAATGAATCGAACGTCGGGCGCCGGCCAAACGTAAAGTGAATTTACGCCTGTGTTTACGCATACCTAGCGAATCGTTTGCCTCGCCACGTAGTAGACGGAATGAGGGCTATGTTGAATTGATTTACATTGAAAAGATCGATGGTAATAGCATTTTCTAGTAGTTAAACAAAGGTAGATAATAGCGGTGAGTGCTTGCCGTTAGACAGCGATAGCATGCGTATTTCTCGACTTTGTTCGAATAAAAATCATATTTTCATCCTGTTCCTATTAATATATCTGTAATCGACAGGTCGAAAATGAGTTCTTGTATAAGTATCTACTAAAAAAAAAAATATTATTAGTTATTCCTCCCGTTATTTGCCGACACAATATCAACTTTGGTTTGAGTAAAACATTAAAACAAACCCCTGCGAGTCTCCCCTTTGCAAAAATTACTGAAGATAGCTTGAAGTGTCTGTAAAAACATATAAAATTTTTACGTGCGACCACTTCCTCATTTGAAAGTTATTTATTTTATTGCAAATCTCGACAATACTCCAATATCAAACATATAAATAAATACATTTAGGGTGGGGGCTCACTTACCGCATTGTCATTTATATGGTAATGTTGACAGTGTATATAATGAAAAACATCCCTTTGTTTAGTTGCAACATAAAACTAGATTATTGTTAAAATATCTTTTTCCTGTGCCAGCGTAGTTTTTTATACTACGAATTATAACCATTGGATTTAAATAACTATAAAAATAGATTTAATAACACTCTTAACTAATAATTAATTTACTTTATACCAGGAAAGTCCATTAAAATGTTGGCTATCGCATTTTTATGGCTTATATAATATTTTATAGTTAATATGAATTCTTTACAATTACATAAAATTTATTAATAATTGGAAAATTTGCAATGATAAACATCTCTGGCGTGGATGCCAAACAATGCAAAAATTGATAACGTGTCATAAAAAATAATATACAGAGTATTTGTAGGAAAAAAAACTAACTTTATTGGCTTAAAACTTGGAATTTAGGTACATTTTTAGTAATTCTATGCAAGAAATGCTAATATTTCAAAAACCATCAAGAATAGGTATACCAAACCCTAATATCAATCGATGTATAATTTTGCGCTGTAGTAAAAAATACCATGTTCCATTTGAAATGAAAAAGTTTTGTTGGTTTAAACGTATCCATATTGGGGATGTGTTTTTGATCACCCTGTATATGACTCGGTGATTATTGCTATGACTCCTTATGTCTACGTCCCTGTACTTACATTGACGTTAGTTGAATTTCTAAATATCTGATATTTCGTGAATTAATTAATTTTATTTGAAAAAGTGTAAACGTCAAAAATTAAACAAAATCGCAAATATCTCAAATCTCATCTCGGTTGAGGGATAGGGAACCCTCACTTAAACTAATTGCAAATGAATTGGTATATTCTTTAGACCGATGAAATCACCATTTCATTTAAAATAAGAAGTGATATCGACATCTATATACCAAATGTCTACAAAGCTGAAAATATTTTCTTTAAGTAGACATAGTGGCCATGATACATTGCAAGTTTCAAAACAAATTCCCACTGGAAATTCAAAAAAAATCTAATGACCCAGGTCGGTGGGACACCTCGTATAAGTTGAGGTTTGACCTGTTTCCATCGTCTGCTGGATTATTTAAATCCGACGTTTCGGTAGTGTTTCTACTGCTGTCATCAAGGTAGTCCTGATAAGGACTGTTGTTATGGTTTAATCTCATAGTTGGCAATGGAAATGTATGTTTAGTTGCATTGCTGTTTGTTGTTCTCCTATTATTATTTTTGTTTGCAATAATGGATATGTTCTTCCTTGCAGAAAAGTGATTTGTAGTAAAACATTACTACATATCACATCGTGATATGTAGTAATGTTTGAAAAAAAATTAAATATCGATCCTATAAGTTGAATAAAGCAAATGAAATATTCCCTAACGACAAATATGACAGATTCGAACGTTGCATCAATGACGAAAACTTTGTAAAAAAACATTTTCTTCACTGACCAATCCTCCTTCGTGTTGCATGGACGTCATAATCCCTCTATCACACGCTACTGATTCAAAGAAAATAAAAAACATGACATACAACGCTCGCACTAAAAATCCCCAAAAGGTGAATGTGTGGGTTTTTTAGGAGACCACATAATTAGTCTCTTTTTTATGGAAGGAATTTTAAATGTGGAAAGATATTTCCATCGTTTGCTAAACACTTCAACCACGAAACCTTGAAAACGTCGTAATGCACGATAATTTGGTTTCAGCAAGACGTCTGTCCGATTCATAATACAGTTACCGTATGAAGGTGCTTATAGAACATCTTCAATAATCGGGTGATCACCGTGTGGAGTGCCATTTCCTAACCTCCTGGATCATCCTATCTAGCCCGAAATGATTTTTTCTTATGGGGTTATTTTAAGCCTTCAATTTATGGGTTTGAAAATGAAAGACCTCATTCTATTGAAGAATTACCTGAAAAGGTTATAGATTGCATCCGAAACATAAAGCCCAAACATTGTCCAGTGTCCGTAGAAATTTTATTGATAGGTTACGATATTGCGCATTTCAATTTGAAGATCGCTTTGAGAATTTATTATCTTTATTTATTAAAGGTTCCTTTTATATTGGTTTTGCATCTTTAAACCAATATCTCTAACTTTTTTCTCTTTATATTATTATCGGAAGTGATTTATTAAAAAAAATATTTCTCTTATCTATGTGAGAATATTTATTTATTTTTAGAATTGTTTTTATTTTCATAAAAATAGCAATTATACATTGCATTACTATAGTAGTAGTACTCGCATACGATTATTTGCATTTTATAGCATTGCATCATTTCATGTGTGTGGATTGCCTCAGAACTGAGCGCGTTCAGATAACATGGACTGACTCTAGGATGGTCGAACGCACTGTATATCTCTCGGGTATATTTTGCTTACGCATTTGTTCAGTATTGTTCAATGTACACACTACTGTATAATACGGTCGTATATTGGTTTCTCCGGATAGATATGTAGCATTTGGAGCCTAGAGATTCTCTCCTACATTTACTCACTTCAACACAAAAATTTCCAAAAACTCACAAGCGAAATTCACCCAACACGTCATCTCTGATTTTGATAAAATTTTGCAGGCATGTAGAGCAATGAAAAATAATCGACCAGTATTTTTTTTAGCTGTTGATATTCACTTGTAGGGGAGATACAGACCCCCAAAGTTACACTCCTAAACACATTTTCAACGGCATCTTTGGAACTAGAAGTGATAGGGATCTGAAGTAAAAATGAAAATGTTCTTCTTGATAATTTGTGGTGCATGGTGAAGGCTGTAAGGGGTTAAAATAACAAGAAATTTTAAGCCCCCCACGACGTAAATTAGAAATTCATATTTTTCTGTTCTAATCCATTCTAACTAAATTAAAAAATAAAATCTACGTGTTTTTGGATTTTTTCCCAAAGGATTACAGGCAGCCCAAAATTTTCCTTACACAACCCTTCCTTTTTCTTTTCTATCTCAAGGACGAAATATTTGAGAGCATTCATATTTGATATTTGCTTTAGGTATCCTTAGAAAACGCGACAGCAAAGTTTCGGTTAAAAAGAGCCTAAGGGTTAGATAAGTTTGCTCTTCCGATTTTTTTATATTTTTTCGAAAACGTCTCTAACGATTATCTTTGAAACTCACATTTTCGCTACATTTAGTATAAGGTTTTATTTGCCTATGCCACTGTTTTCTTCAAAGTTGTCTGAGAAGAGTTTTACTCTTATCTTTAATGTCAATATGCGTATATATTTTCGTAACCGTTCGATGTACCAAACATTTTTCTTAACAAAAATTCATCCTACAAGCAACACTCGTTGGTGTTTACAATTGACAAAGCTTTATGAGACCTATGATTAACAGATCGTAGGCCCTCCTTGTCGGTTGTGTTTTTAATTAGAATCTTATCAGTTTATCCATTACAAAAACTTTGGAGGGAACAGAACACTGGTGATTTAATTATATGTAAGCTATAAATGAGAGGTTACTAAACATTAATATTTAACAAAAATATAATAAATGCTCAAAAATTTGCATATCACATTTACATTTAAATAATACACTTTTTTTTACATGGAAAGAATCCGCTCTTTTTCGTATAAACAAGCTCTGTCTACAGGACAAACTTCATGTGTGGATGCTATAAATTATGGAAAACGTTCATACTTGGGATTCCATAGCGACGATTGACGTCAATCGATTTTTTGTGAGAACATCTGAAGGAACTCATTTTGGAAAATCCCGGTATATCTTAAAGTTTGCAACAAATTTGCATATGGCGCCTAACTGTTGATTTATCTAGTTATGTGAGTTTTACGTCAATCGGGGGGATTTGCATAACAATTTCTGGAATTTTGAAAGTTTGGAGCTGCTGTTCTGTAGGATCTCAACCAGAAAAAAGTAGTTATTATTCAATAACAATCCGATTAATCACGATTTGATGACTTTAAAAAAAAAACAACAAACGATTGTATGGCCAGATGCACGGTTCAATTTTTATGTTTTTGACTGACAAATAGTTTCCAAGGTCCTATCGTTTTTTTTAATTGATTTTTTATAGCTTTCTATTTATAATTTCTCACAAAAATATTGTTTTAGATTGTAGAGCTTCGTTTAATAATAGGAGTGATCAATACAAGGTAAAATGTAAAGTCGTGGATTGGGTTTTAGTAGACAAGATGAAGAGTGGTTGACCCAACCCAGAGAGAGCCAGCCTGACGGCACATTCAAAGGTGCTGGAAATTAAAAGCGGTTTGCTCTCAAACAAAGAAGATAAATTGTGCTTTGTGCAGGAACAGTTCCAGGACGTGGTTCCAAATCATAAAATTTTGATAAGAATCATCACATTCTAATAAAACCGCATGTTTAAAATATTAGCAAAATGTGAGAGCAATTAGGCCGAAATATACATGCAAAAGCTTACCTGGTCATATTTTTGCTGTAATAGTGATGTGGTAATGTTATTGTTATTTTTCCACAACCAAAGTTTTCTCAACTTTTCTCCACGCTACTGTTGCAATTATAAAATAATTAATTTTTAAAAGTCATTTTGTGCAAAGAAGTATTTTCAATAGTAGTTTATAGAATCTAAGTTGAGAATATTGCCATCCTTACTCTTAAAAAAAATGGAAAAATCGGTTTTAGATAGATTTTATTGAAACCTTACGTAACCGATTTTGCAGGCCAATTATTTTTCAGATCGTTACAGAAACAAAGGAGCTATTACGTGGTTAAATCTAAGTTGAAACTTTGGTTATTGATTCTGTTCCAAACGAACTTTTAATTGAGCATCACTCACAACGAATTATTAATGAAGAGAATTGATAAGAGGCTAATTCCATCTAATTTTTGCTTTTGTACATTATAATTTTCTTTCTAGCGACGTTTTGAGTATCAGTAGTCTTTCCCAAGTTACACAAATTACCATAGAATGACATGTGAACCATAAAAATTATATTATCATTAATTAAATTTAAATTAAATGAGATTTGGTAGTCAATTGTAAAATATTCTCATAAAACACCACCAGTTTCGCCATATTATAAAATGTATAGGGCTAAATTTGAAAAAAAAGCTTACTTATTGATTGTAGAAATAAGTGAAAGTTTCAAATCTATTTGAATGACATATAAAATGTAAAATTTCCTTTATAGCGATCGATTTCTCCTTTGATATTGTTAAAAAAATATATTTCTCACGGTTGTGCTTAAAATAAATACGAATAAAATAATACTAAAAATGTTTGAAATTATAGGTAAATAAAACACGGCAAACAAGGGCAAAATTTAAAATTGCCTGTAAAACTGAAAAGAAATAACTGCTTCCGCAATATCTTTTTCCGGGTAACTTTAGTGTAATTTTTGTGGTTCAGTATTATTTTATTATAATTTATTTAGATACAGAAACAGGGAAAAAATAAAATTTACGCCGATAAAAATTTGCTTGAGTTAGTCGTTTATCAATTCCCTTCATTACGTTATTTATTTTCTTTTCTTAATATTTTACAGTCTTATCGTTATTACTAGAAAGCCGAACGTTCAGTTTGAAGGCAACACTTAACAGAATGTTGTCTTGTATAGCTATCCTCTTTTGTTTTTTTTTCTGGTTGAATAGGAATTAGAATGACTGATGAGGAATAGAATAATTTTTTTATTGCATTGTAAATATCATTTGCAGTTTGTTTTTCCAGTGTTTTACTGCCATAGCCTTAACCGTATCGCTTAATTAATGTCAATACAATTTTTTGCAACTTTTAAAATTATCAACTTTTCAACTTTCATTTGTTTTCAATTTTCTAACTTTTCTATTCAGAAATCCGAATTCTTAATCCTTACATTTATAATTCATGATCCACGATTCACAATTCACGATTAAATTTATAATTCATGATACACGATTCATAATTCTAAACTCGCCACGTGTGTGGAGTGTATTATAAATTATGAGTCATGAGTGACACGGGATTCATCATTCTAACTCATTACTAATCTAATTATCAATTATCATACTTATTGGTGTTATCTCATTGTAAATAATGCTCAGTTTAAATTAATGAAGTTAAATATCATTATCTTTAATAATACTATAAAAACTTAATGTTTTCAGTTACATAGCGTATTTACTTCCTTTGTTTGGAATTCAAACAATTTGTCATCTGTGTTCATCATCATGAATATTCTGTACAGTCCGGTGGTTAGAGTCGAAAAAATATTGCATGCGAGTACAACCCTAATGTCTCATTACTTTCCCTTTACTATCTTACTACCTATACAGTTATTCTTTATTTTGGTACAGATGTGCTTTTATTTTTTTAATTAACGCAATTAATTAAAAACAAATTGAATGAACAAAACTCGATTTTTTAGTGACAATCATTATTTGTATTTAAAAATAATATTACGTCGATTAGAACCAGGCGTAGGGGAAAGTGGTCGAATTCTGCGCACTTAACTTCATACAGCTATATTACCTTTAATAAAACCGTAATGTGGTAGATTTTTTAAAATATAAAACATAAGACATTCAATATTTGCTACAAAAAGCACTTGAACGATTTCATTCCTTAAAAAAAATAAAAAAAATCGAAACTGAAAACTTAGTGTGTGCAGAATTACCGGACGGAATGGTATAATTCTGCGCACACTAAGTTTTGAGCTTTAATTTTTTTTTTTGATTTTTTTTTTAGGAACGAAATCGTTCAAGTACGTACACTTCTCGCAGGAAAAATCGGGACACCAGCAATCGAGAATTTTAAAATTTCTTGGGTGTAAATTTAGTTGTAAATAGAAATATAAATAGAAATAAAAAGGTTTATACATTGAATAAACACATTGGAGTTTTGGTGGCGGCGTTTCCTTTAGAAATACCGAAGACGGAAATACTTATGCAAAAAAATACATAACAACAAAAAGGCCTTTTGAATAGACGGCTTCATTGAGAAACGTAGTATATGTATTTAATTTGTTTGATGTTATGTAAAGATAATTCTTTTTTTAAGAAAACATATGGATTTTAAAATTATATTGTTAGTGCTGCTTTGATTTAGTCACTTAGTTCGACTGATGCTCGCAAGTATAACTTTAGCAATCGCAGCTTTCTTTGTTTCGGGAAAGTGTGATTTTCATAGATTTATTGATGTATTAACTATTATTGTTGGTTAATATTCTTAAATATTGCAATAACTATAAAGTTTTTTTGTATTAAAAAATTGGTAACTAAAAAACTAGTTTTAAGGTTATCTATAAAATTCTTAAAGCAATTAAGTTCGCCAAGAAATTATTTATTTTATTAACCCTGCGTTTATTGTATATTCAAGAAATATATTTTACCTATGGTCTGTGTAATCCAATGTCGTTCTATTTTCTTGAAATATGGCCAACACTTGATCTGATCTGTTTACAAACTGACATTATGTAGCACAGGTTTATTTACAATATTATTGCATTTATATACATAACAAACATCGTAAGAAAGCATATTGTTCGTCTATCTCAGTTAGTGCGAAAGCATTTGTTTTTGAATTTGATTCCTTTAATACTTTCTCATGTCTACTGCCTGGAGCTGTGCTACAGACCAAAAGTGTTTCAACAAAATCGAACAAAGACATTGTAATCCAATATGGCGATAACTAAGATATATTTCTTGAAAATACAATAAATGAAGGGTTAATAAAAAAATAATTTCTTTGTGAACTTAATTGTTTTAAATCTTAAAATTGTTTTCGGTATTTTTTTTAGTAGATAGAAGAAAACTTTAAAGTAATACAATATTTAAGAATACTAAACAATAATAATAAATAATGCATCAATAATAGTGTAATCAATAAATCTGTGAAAATCGCATTGTGCCAAAAGTCAGGAGACTGATTGACATATTGTCTATTACTATATATTTCTAAATGAAGCCCTCTATTCAAGAGGCATTTTTGTTATGTTTTTTTGCGTAAATATTTCGGTATTCGGTATTTCTAAAGGAAACGCCGCCGCCGAAACTCCAATGCGTTTATTCTGTATATAAACCTTTTTCTCTCTATACATTTATATTTGTTTAAATTTTTAATATTTACCTTTGATCGCAATAACACACACACAAAAAGTGATTTATGGCTTTGATATGTGAATATATCCTCTGAAAGCTTACACTCAAGAAATTTTAAAATTGACGATTGCTGGTGTCCCAATTTTTACTGCGAGAAGTGTACGTGTGAAGCAAAATGTACCAAATTTAAATGTAACTGTAATTTTTGCTAAGTAACTGTTTGCAAATTAAATTTTTATACTTAACTTTACTTTTCTCAGGAAGAGAATTTCTTCAAGATTATCCTATGCAATTAGACACGATAATACAATCACAAACCCAGACGAAAAAAACACAAATAATGGAGTCTTCTCCTTCACACTAACTTTTCTCGCTTGTCCCTAGATGGCAGTATCGTACACACGACTAACTAAGTTATATGAACATTGAAACACAAATGTGCAGAATTCGACCACTTTCCCCTATTAGCGGCCAATATTTATGGTGTATGTATCTATCATCTATCACATTGTATATATCTGCAGTTATACAGTGCCTTTGCAGTATCGATTCGGCCTAGCAACGTCCATTATTTCTTCAAACGGAGGAACGCTTTCCAACTTTAAACAGAAATTTATTTTCTTATTCTTAAAGAAACGATTGTTGCTGAATTACCTAATTTTTAAAAATAATTTTTTTGTTTAATTTAATGTTTTGTTATAAAGAAAAGTTTTTTTTTTGATAATAAAAATTAAACGACTAATAAAGAACCAAATTTGAAACTTTGAAATAATTTGTTAATTATAGGTTATCTAAAAGCGACTGTAAAAAGGATTACTACACAACAGTAATCATTAACGAGCAAACATATAGATGGCGCACAATATACTTATACAATGCTCATACTAATAACTAACTATTTTTTTCATATGTCCTGGTTCACTTTATTTTCTTTTCCTATTGACGATGAATTTGAGCGAAAATAGTGATGTTCCGCTATCCCTTTAGATTCCCCGAGCATAAGAAAGGACGTCATTTTCAAAATATTGCAAACGTCATGAGTTTGCACTCCTCAAATACTCCTGATTCGTAAACAAACATAAAATGTAATATTCTCACCGTTTTTTTGTGGAAATTATTGATTGATTAACATATTTAAGTTCTTACAAATACTGCAAATTATTATAATTACTACAAATGATGAATGCATCAATATCTGTACATCTGTCATTTTGAAGAACAATGAGCGTTTTATCAAATTTATTATCTATATTTGAACAAACTAGAGCAGTGACATATTTGTCTTAATTGTGCAGATCTTTAGATATGTGATATCTCATTCCGGCTCCTAGAAATAATACGTATTAAATTTCGAATAGACACACCTGCAATATCTATACGATGCCGATATTTTTGGTCGAAATCAAGTACCATCATTCTTGACAAATAAGCGAGTTATCTATAAGATTATTAGTGCACATGAACTAGCTTCGGTACACTCGGACTGAAACAGGTAAGTACGCAGTATTTTTCCTCGGCATGCTTAACTTACTAATAAAGATTTGGCGATATATTTGCGTTTTGAGAACATGATTAGAAAACAAACAAGATGGAACAAACGGCCTCAAACAGTCCATTGGTACATTCGAGTCGTAAGTATTATTTACTAACACTTATAAATTAGATTACATCATCCAAATGTGTATTAAATTATCGTGGTGTAATCAATGATCTATACGCGTGGTATTTACAGTTTGTACACCTGTGTACAGAGTAGTTGTAAGAGGAGAGCAGAGGTCATTTGAATATACATATACTGAAAAGTGCACTGTTTTACGCGTGTAATCGAACACCTTATATAACCTTAGGTTTAAGATTACAATATCAATTTTATTATTGTTCACTTCTCTTCACAAAGCAACTTTGGCTACTCTTTTTTTTTTGGTTATTTTTTATGTGTTTTATGCTACAAATATGTATATATTTTAAATGTTGATTTACAGTTATGTTTCAAGTCCTCACTAATCCTTTTGCTTGAATTATCGATTCACATATCTTTTTTTACTGTAACTATGGCACACCCCTAAGAGACTTCGTTTGCATGTCTCGAATTCTGGTCCTTAATTTTTTATAACTATTCAACTTTCACACCGCTTATACGGGATTGGTTTGCACTATCGACTCAAAAAAAGATGATATATGGAAAATAAGTACAAGGAAACATAAAGAAAGATACATCTCCTTTAATCTAATAATTTTGTTATTGAATTCTTCTGCGGAAAATGTATAGCAAAACACTGCGAATGTAAATCTAGCTAAAAATGTTGCGGCATCTTTGCCGCATAACATCAAGGAGATTGCCTTTCGAACGATTGTCGGCATATATACCTTTCCTTTGTTATTTATTTTAGCCATCGATTACTCCCAGGTGACCAGATAGCATAATTTGTGCAAATATTGAAAATGTATTCTTGTATAATTATTGGAAGAAATAAATTTACTGGAACCATTAATTGAGTTACCGAAAAGCTATTTAAAGTTTAGTTTAAATAACATGATCTATCAGACATAAATGCCAATTTTTATTGAAAAAGTCTAGAAAATATGGAAAAATCTTTTTTTTTTTTAAATTATTTAATAGTTATTAAAAAAATAGTTATTCTTTTTTAATGTTTTACTTCTATTGCTTTTTATGACGGCACAAATCGAATTACATTTGTTGGAATTTTTGCATAAAATTTGGATTAGATATTTTGAGTTTTAAACTTTAAAAATTAAGATGATTCGACTTAATGGTAAAATTAAAAATATAAACAAAAAAAGACCATACATGAAGTCTTAATCGACATTTTATGCAAAAATTCCAACAAATGTAATTCGATTTGTGTTGTTTTGGTAAATCTATTATTACAAAAAGTATCTAGTTATAATTTTATTTTGTTCTTCTAGGCATTTTTCCATAGAAAGTTCGTTTCTCGACTGAATGAGAAATAAGCAAGTAAACTGCTTCTTTTTCAATATTTTTACTTTTGATATGGTATATCTATATTAAATAACTAAACGAGTACACTTGCATTAATATTTGTAAAGTTAAAGAAGATGTATAGAGATTATGGACATTTATTTATTCATGTAATAGTAAGTTATATATATATACCCTATTACAGCGTTGGGCAAGACAGGAGAAGTGAATAAATTTCTACAGCGACTAGATACACTCGTGTTTATTCGCGCCTTGAGTGGGGAGCAGTGTTAATTAGTGATTTATTGAGAGCCGACAAAACACGAGTATGTATAATCGCTGTAGAAATTTATTCACATAGATTCAAAAAACGAGGAAGGTTGGCATATAACCTTCCTCGTTTTTTGAATCTATTTTGGGTACTTCCATGGCATATCCTATTTTACTTGTTAACCTTTGCTTCGGTAATCTTTCGTGCGTTTTTGACAGAATGTTGAAGGACGGTAAACTACCTTCAGCCAAGCGATATTGCGGACACAGGTAAACTCCAAGATACATTCAAGACTGGTTTGGGAATGTATAAGAGAACTGAATAGCCTGACAGATCGCAATAAAGTTACTTTACTGTGGGTATCCGGACATTCGGCAATCGAAGAAAACGAAAAAGCCGATGAGTTAGCAAGAAAGGAATCATATACAGGTCCAGAACCTGTTCTAGGAATGTCTAAAAACAGTACGGTGCAGGTAAGAAGTTGAGGCAAAGAGAAACCTAAAGAACACTGGAATAATACAACGAGGCAAACTCATGGTAAGACCTTTATTAAGGGACCATCGAAAAAAAGAAGGCTGCAGAACTACTGTAGCTCAGTAGGAATCATCTACGCATCGTAACAAATCTCTTAGCATGACTGTACACTTAAAGGCCACCTAATCCAGAAAATTGGAATCAATACTGAGGATACCAACTGCAGACTGTGTAATGGGATGACAGAGAACCCATATCACATTCTGTGTGAATTGGAGACTCTGGACACAATAAGCCAGGCATTTTTTGACTAGCTAAAAATGAACCCAGAGGATTACTTCGATCAACCAGCCAGAGATCCGCACAGTTTAGTGCAGAATACTGGGATCCTGGAATGGTTAGCATGATTGAATGGATAAAAGAAAAGAGAGACAAAAAAAACTCTTCTCCTATTTCTTGGTTTTCGATATTCTTGTTTTCTTTTTTTTTACCGTTCCAAATCATAATGACTGCGCACTACAATCAATTGTTCTATGAAGTATTGTCTGCAACTTTCCACTATTTGGCCCATTTTGTTATTATTTTCCTTGTTAGTGTTTATTGTTGTTGTTACTTCATTGTTGACGTTTTCAATTCTTTACAAAGATTTTAGTTATTGTTAATAATCTTCTAACGTTTCACTGATTTTTGCCAACTCAACTAATTATCCATTTACTTACTTTCTTACTACGTTATTTCATTCTTTGTAACAAGCTTTTCTTTACTCTATCTTTAATAATACACTTGTGGGAATTAATTCCAAAGATGCATGATGAAGTAGTATATTAAATAAACCGACAAATATAAAGATAAGGATAATAAACAATGTTACAAAATAGTAGTTGAAAGAGTCAAAAACACTGAAATAACACTTTTTTGCAAAAAAATCTATGGATATCATACATCATCACACAGAAGAGAACAGTTGGTTGGTTGTTTGTTTCCTTTTATAATTTCATCGTAAAATTCTTAAATTCTGCTTCTGCTTCCTAGCTGGTTGGACTTTTTTTTTGGTTTTCTTACTTTTCATTCGTGCTTCGACGAATGGAACGTTTCGTTTATGTACTTTTGATCGCTTATATTATTAGCTTTTTTAGAGACTTATTTTGTATTATTTTACGTACAAAGTTATTAATAGGAACATAAACAGATTTTCTGGCCAGTAACAATGTGAAGGTTAGACATTTATATATATTTTTTTCTTATTAACGTTCATCAAACCCAAGTTGCGGTGTATTACAAAAGCGAATACCACACCTGGCATCTCGCATTAGAGTTGTTTGTCTCAAATGTAGACTTTGAAGCAACAATTTTTTTAGCAGCCAATTATGTCTAATTTATGAATCTTTCGATTACTTTTTTTTTCAAACCGTAATTAAAATCTGTTTTGATCATTTTGTTTTCGGTTTTAGTTTTAATAAAACGGCATTGTCCGTTTGAAAGTGTTGTTTTTTTATTGTAATCTACATACGTGTCTACGTATACATCTGTAAGTAAAAAAATTATGTTCATCACTTTATTTAATATCGTTCACTCGATTATCCTATAAGCTATTATTAAACTGCTGTGCTCATAGCGCTCGCTTACTACTTAAAATTAACCCCACCTCTCTTGTTTCTTAGCCTTTTGTTTTCTCTTTTCCGGTCGATGTTTCATATAACACCTCTAACGGATGTAATCACCTGAGATTAATTCCATTTGGGAAAAAGATAATACTACCTATCTTTTATTGCAAATCCATTTTGCTACTGAAAATAAATAAGGATTTAATTAAGTTGTTTATTTGGGGAGTAGATAGAGCTGAAGCAATTTCATGCTGGAAAATATCGGTTTCATAGGCGACCAGGATGAGATTTCAACCTGCTACTCCTAGTAACAGTCGAGACCTTTTGAAAAACTCTGCTATCACAAGTGCGGATAAATTTTTAGAATCTCTTATCTTTAACTGTTACGCGTTAAAGATTAATTTGTCATTTCCCTTTAGCATTTGTTGCATTAAGTTTTTATTTGTTTAATGTATGATTTTTTCCGTGGAAATTATGGCTCAAATAAAACTTCAGAGCTACGATACACGTTTCGACCATTTATTGTCGGAAATATGTCTTTCAATATTTAAGTGTTTGTCTTACTGATTTTTTGATATGCTCTTTATTTCTGCGTTTTTTTACAATTTTAAAATGTTTAATAATGATAATAACAATAGGCTAACTTTATTTCCAAGAGAGGGTATGAAATGCGTCATAAAAACTTACATAAAATGTATTAATTACAAATTCCAGTGTGATGTGCGTAGACGTATAAAAATTTTTTAACTGTTAGGCAGATGGTTATAAATTTGAATTCCTAACACATCTATACTTTCAGCTGTCGACTTCAGATGATGTTTGGCAGAATGAGTTCGCGGATTTCTTTATTGTTTTCGTTAATAAAAATGCTTCTGTGTTTATTTACATAGCAGCTACTTTCCAATATATATAATTCACACAGTGTTCATATTTTCAAGGAAACGAAATAAGGCCTATATGGCGTCATTTGAGTAACACCGCCGCTTTTTGTTTACGAAATACCTTTTTCGCAGAGGGAGAAGATTCCCAAATTAGAAGTCCATAGAGTACGTGAGAATGAAATTCTGTATAATTTACTTGTTTCAAGAGAGGTGGCTCAACTATATTTTTAAGTGCTCTAAGGCTGAGGGTCGATATTAATGATCGGCAATGATTATCCCAATTTAAGGTGGGTGTAAGAGTTAAATCCAAAAGGCTTAGCGATACAGAGGATTTCAATCATTATTAATGTATATCAATAAACGCGTATCTAGAGATTTTTTTGTAAAGTATGGAAAAAGATGTATTTTGTTCAATCAATGATAGCTTATTAGTATAAAATCATGCAACAATTTTGTCCAGCATAATATTTGTAAGAGCTTCAATATTGCTTTCATTTTCCGAAATTATTACAGTGATATCATCACCGTAATAGTTTATAAATCATTCGATAATGTCGATTAAAAACAATGAAAAAAGCAGTGGCCTAAGTACAGACTGTGGGACATCTATATTAATGGGTACTAAAGGTGATGTCACCTTGAAGCTCGTTTTGGCGTTACTAACATTTATCTCCACGAACTCTATCAGAGAGGGATGAGGTAATCCACTCCAACACTTTACCGCGTAAGCCTAAAGAGTAAAGCTTTTCACATAGAAGATCATGATTAACACAATCAAATGCTTTCGACAGATGGCATACGGCAGCGACAGGATAAAATTTAGATTCCATGTTCAGTAACACACAATTATAAATTTCTAGCAATGCAGAAACTGTAGATCTTGGTGTCAGGGCAATTGGACGGTAGTTACCCACATTTAGGCTGTTGTCTTTTTTATGAACAGATTTGATTAACTGGCATCAATATCCCATATTTGCATTGTTTTAATATATTTGCTGTGTATGCAATGTATTATATGATTGAATTATATGATGAATTTCATAGTTGCTGCATGGGTTAAAAAAAGATGTTACAACTGAAGTAACATATAGATGTGTCCCATTATATTCGGCTTTAAAATATTCGTATCAATCGAGGTTAAATATCCGGGTGTTGCTTGGGGACCCCAAACTGCTGTACAAATCACACCTAGAACATGTGATGAAAGCCACAAGGAACTTCTGGGCTTGTAGAGGTATATTTGGTAAAAGGTGAGGGTTAAAGCCTGCAATGGTACACTGGCTGTACACGAAAGTTAGTACCCTCTATAACTTGCCTGGTGTCATAAAGCAAATCTAGGCTATACCATAACTGCGCTTAGTAAAGTCCTAAGGATTGTCTGTTTGGGCATCACGCGAGCCATGTTCTCGACGCCGACGGCTGCCATGGACATCATTCTTGGGCTTTCTCCGCCGCAGTTGGTGTTACTGTTTGGTCTGAAGCAACCCTAGGAGCTTAAAGAGCAAAATGTAGTGGATGCAAGGGCTGCTCCGGCAAACTCGAAAACCATACCTGCATCTTCAAATACATTGAACAGACAGTACCACTGTCCGTAAAGGCTCGTCCGTTTTCAGCTACTCTGGGGGATACAGCGTAGATATCTCCACCAGGGAAACTGCAATAGCGTACATTCGCAAACCAAAACAGCGTCTATCCCGCTGGTTTGTCAATACCTCGAAAACGTGTATTGCCACGGGCATTGGAATCTGGAAGGGCGGAGAGCGGAATGGCGAAGTTTGTAGCCTAGGGGCCTCCCCTACCATTTTCCAAGTGGAAATTATTGCCATTCAGACTTGTGCTGAGGGGCATCTCAAACTGCCTGCGCAAGAATAGAAGAATAGAAATCATCTCCGGCAACCAAGCTGCCCTCAAAGCTTTGCGGACTATCAGATTTGACTCTGACGTCGTACTGGGGTGCCACAGAAAACTTAAACAGCTGGCGGAACATCTAAATGTTACATTGGGATGGGTGCCAGGTCACTCTGGGATCAGAGGCAATGAAATAGCTGACACGTTAGCAAGGGGCGCCAGCGAGCTGCCGTTTCTAGTCCAGAACCGACGTGTGGTAGCTCATATCACAGCATCAAAACGTTTGTCAGGTCCTTACTTACTGCTAGGCACTGCTTCTTTCGGAATGGTCTCGCCGGCGTAAGACACTGTAAATCTCTAGTGCTTCATCCAAATGAGGAAAGACTCCGTTCGGCAGTCTTTATGAGCAGGGACAGATTGATATTAATCATAGAAATCTTAACTAGGCACTATGCGCTAAATAAACACATGTGACGCATGGGGCTAGTGAACTCTCCCCTGTGCAGGAAGTGTGGGAGTGCGGAGGAAACTCCTGCTCACCTTCTTGTCAATTGCCCGGCAGTGCAAGAGGAGAGGTAGACGCACTTTGGAGTGGATCGATTGGACGAACCCAGAGTCGGTAAGCTAACTGTCAGCCAAATTGCGAACTTTTTGGTAGGGTGCAATCTGACTGAGAGGGATAAAATTGACATGGGGGCACAATAGGTCTTTCTGCCCGGGTTGCTTTCTTTGGGTTACACTCGCTCCTGGAAAAAAATTAGATCATATAAAGCAAAAAATAAAGATATGAGAGCCGTTTTTTGCTAGCCTGAGGGAAATGATTATCATTGTTAACAAGAATTGTGTAAAATCATTAGAAAAGTACCTTTTTTCTAACATAATTAGAAAAAAAACATTAAGCAGGGTTCCCTTTATTTCATTTAGTATCCGTTGAGGTGAAGTAACTTTATGTCTTGGTAACGAAAAATTGGCTGAAATGTCCGTTGTGGAGGTGTAATATAAATACATTAATTTCCAAAAATTTTAAAATTGTTCGTAAGAAACTTCAATGTATTTCGTGAATGACGTGTTTAAATAGCTTTTTAAACTATTTTTACTTTTGCACATCAAAAAGGCAGTTGATCAATTTATTCTATATCGGTAGGCATATATGTAATTTTCCGTAATACAAATTACCACGTTCCAGTAATAATTGTGCAACAGCTCAACAAATGTATATATACTCAGGTGCCTGAAATCATGAAATATTCCTTTCGATGTGTACACCGATAATTTTTTTCTTCTTAATGTCCTTAAACAATTTCATAGTCATATCGATATGTTTACATTTCTCACACCCTTATCGTGACTCGATAAAATCAGGTTTAAAATAATATTTGCAAAATATTTTTTCTCAAATCTGTTTATTTCTGTCTACCGTAGAACTCAATTTCTATTTGATAACATCATAAACATTGAGAGTGTGTATATATTCAGATACAGCCTGAAGTGTATTTACTAAATTCCTGTCAAAGTATAAACAATATCAGTGTAATTACGTTTTTAAAACTTCAATTATTAATTTAGGAAATTAAGTCGCTAATCACGTCATGTTTAGAGTTTTAAAACAGTTTACGTATTTAGTTTAGCTTTTAATTCGTGCTTAAGTTTATACAGATTGGAATTTGTGTATTCGGTCATTGCATATGGAGCACATCACTGGCTAGAGATGACACTATCGTTACATATCAGAGCAACTATTGTACAGTAGTGCCCACTAATCCCTGATTAAAAGCTGAGAAAAATAAAACAAAAGTAACTCATTTATACTAATATTATCGTGGATCGAATTAGTCGCTACCACATTGTATTATACAGATTTGGCGAAATTCTGATATAAATATATACGACATCTCTAGGTTAAAAGCGAACAATAGGTATATAGGTAAGAACAAACATCACACCATTTTACTGTTAGTTAGTCTACTTTACCTAGACACATAAGACGGTTAATCTTAATTTCTATTTGCCTTAAGATTGTTCGTAGAGAATTCTGGTGTTTGAGGAAAGTTTATCAGTGTATGACAATATTTGCCCGCACAATCTCAAGATTCGTGTAGGATTTTTGAGGCGTGGGTAAAACAAACATCCTCGCAAAGCTTGCTATCCAGACAGGCTAGACAAGTTGTTCGATATTAGGATATGTATATGGGTTCGTTGATTAAACATAGAAAAGTTGCTAATCCAGTATGTGTTAAGATTGTCTTCGTTCTTCAGTTGTGCTTGTAGGTTAGAAAAACAATGAGATATATTGTTTTATTTTTTATTTGTATTTTAGTATGAAATGATAAGTAACGAATGTATGTACAATTTGGCTGGAAAATTTAGTATAGCCTGTCCATAGATATAACGATTTGACTTAGTCACTACATAAACTTCATCAGAAAAGAATGTTTACCCAATCCTTCGAGTACGGGTGGTTCACGTTCACAGGGACGTATTCACAAAGATTAATATATTAAACGTCTATTATTAAAACATTTATGTTCTATTTTAAAATATATTGATACATTACATTTTTAAGGTAAATACATGTTTTACATTAAATTTAATTTAAATACTATGATTAGTGGATTCGCATTATATTTATACCTTGTCGGCTAAAAGTACTCGTCCTGTATATATTAAAGTAATAATATTTTATTTTCCAACAGGTGATACATATCAAGTAAAATAAGAATGAATATAACTAAAAAATATTACCAAAAAATACTTTAAAACTTAAAATTAACTAAATATAAATCAAGTAAAGAAAATGAGAATTGCATAGCCAAATAAAACGTTTCTCTTCTCTAAGTGCTTTTACGTTTGTCAGGTATTTATTCCGCAGTAGCTGCAGTCTTTCCGATTTGATGATTTCTTGCACTATCAACATCGACTTCTATCACATCACTACTTTCACTTACCGAAATATTACTACTGGCGAATACATCGTTTCTTGAATATGCATCGGTAGTCCACGGTTTCCATATGTTTTTGTTTCATCAATTTAAACATCTGCACTTTGAGACTACTGTCTTTCAACTATATTTTCTTATTTATGTATTACCTTCTGATATGTTTGTTGATTTGTACAAATTAGTTGATCGAGCGAAAGGGGTATTAAAAATGATTATTCAACATTCTTTAATACAACTACAACTATATATGCTCTGTTAAAATTAAATTATTTACTTTAAAATAATAATATTTAAGGTGTAAATCGTGGATTATATTAAAGCACCAACTAGCTTTTACTTAAGAAAAGTCCAATTTCTTCTAAATATTACATAATTTCCGGATTTGCCTTTGCTACCTGTGCCAGTTTTGTTGCCCAAAAAGATGGGCCACTTGGTTGGAAGCAAGCTTTTTAATTGCAAAAATATTGGCCATATCTGAGGCATAGTATTTAGTCTAAAAGGTGATTCACGTTCAATAGCAGAATACAGTGATGTGGCAGTGAGGTAAATATATTTGGCATAATATGGCTTCATGAGTGATGTGCCTCTTAGCATATTTATTTAAAACTGTATACAGAACAGGATTTTGCAATTTAGATAAAGGAACATTAGACGCAACAAATGGTTCATATAATTCTGAAGATGATATCCTCATTCCAGACAAAACAGCACCAAAAAAGCAAAAACAGGCTTTGTTGGTGCTCTTTTGTCTGGATGTGTTGTACCAATTATTATTAACAACTAAACATAAGCTAACGATACCAACGTAATGTATTGACTGTTACGATCCCATTAATCGGCCAAATGACACTGACGACCGATCTTATACCCGTACAGTTTATATTTAGCCATACGCCGCTGAGATGTGACGTGAAAATATGTTTCCATTAACAGTGCTCATTAGTCAAATCGTTATACCTATGGACAGACTATAAATGAATCCAGATTTAAAAATTTAAAAAGTAAAATTGTAATTTTATGATCAACGCCAATATTCAAAAGTTTTACAAGGCAGTGAAAAATTAACGGGCTATTGAAAAATATATTGCCTTGTCTTCGAAGCGTATTTTATATAATTTAATAAATGTTCCTCCTGAAATATCGTGTAAACACTGCGCGTAGCACCGCTGATGATTTATAATCCGAGCGAATAGGTTCAGAAGACCGAGATATTTTTTACGGTTCGTTACGATATAGTCGCGATTTCGCGAACAGATGCGTCCTATTTATAAACAAGATTCACCGTGCCTTATATTCAACAAGAATAAACGATATTACATTGTCATCGACACGTAAGAATAAAGTGTTAACCAAATAAACGTGATTTTCTTCACACTTGGTGGACAGAATGTGTCTCGCATATGGCCTCCCTCGGTCTGTTTGATCCGGAATTGACATATGACGGCGGTAACTGGTTATATACTACGTGTGTGCATAGGAAGCGTTTGAGGGCACTTTCGAACGTTAAGAAGCGTAACAATTGCCATCGGCGAACGCTAACTATCTTCGAAATTGACAGAACGTGGCTCCTACGCAAAGTAAACACAAATGTTCGAATAGGTGTTGATTGATTGTAAACAAATATGGCTGCATTGCTAGGATGCATAAGTATAATCATTACGGAAATGAAGTTAACGTTGACGTAAACAAAAAATTGGATGGGTAATGTGCTGCACAACTGAAATGTCAAAACGATTTACTTATGGTAAGGATACTAATAGATACATCCTGCACTACGGAAAAGGAATATATTTTGACGGACTCTTGGCACTTCCTTGTTTGAATAACCTTACACGCAGTTTTGCAATAGCTTTTATAATAGGTGCAAACTAGTAATCCAGTGAAATAGTTGTAATTCCTTAATATTTATTTTAAATGGAACCCTCTGTATGGTTTTATATTATGAAAGTTCCCTAATTCCATCTTTCCCCAGATTGTGAAAATAATTTCTCTTGTGGTTTTTAAGTTACAATTGCCTCTGTTCAATAATTAAGAAATCACTTATCCCCAAGAAAGTATTTTTACATCCCAACGTTTTCAAATTAAACAATAAAATCTGTTTTCTGTATTGACTAAGATTAAGTAAAGATGCAACTAAATGGTTTTTGAATTACTTGGTGTTGAAGATGGTCATTAAGTAAGTATTAAGACTTCAAAATGATTTTCCCAAATATTTTTAAATGAAGGTGACGTAAAATTGAACTTTATACGTAACCCCATAATTATTTTTAACGATTTCTGCAATGATCCAGAAAAATGAAATCGTTAGTGAAATTAGTATAAGTACTTAATAGATTACAAAAAATTAAACAAATTGTTAAAGTATACAAAGTCACTGAAGCGTTCGTCAAAATTTTACTCTAGGGATAATGTGGTAAATGGACATAATTTTTACAGTGAGTAGAGCAGAAAGTAAGTCTGCTGCAGCCAGTAGAATTTACAGAGGGAGATTTTTGAAGAACTAATGGCGAGATTTATTGAAACGAGAAATGCCGTTCGTAAGAAATGCAAAAGAACAAAAAAGTTAAATATTCTATTGGCAGTTGCTGAAGATCCAAACACAAGCTGTAAGTTTTATTATTATTTATCTGTTCTACGCTTATTAAAGAAAAAAAAAGAAGTCGTCACATGCTTGCCATATTCAGTTACATTAATAACTGTTTCACTTGTTTCTTTTTCTAATACTTATTGCAACACCATAGGGGAAATGGATACTTTCGATTAGAGATACTTGCCTTATAAATAGCTGGCATTTAATAATAGATTTCACATCTAATGAGCAAATTTATTTAAATTACATGCCAAAAGATATTGCAACATCTCGAAGGTGATCAGTCACAAAGCTGAAATCTTAACAGAACAATTGGTTGCGTGTAAAAAGTCGCTGATAATCATCTGTCAGGGGTCAGAACTTCATACACGAAGAGAAAGTAGAAATACTCCCCTTGCGTGCTTGCTCTCCGGATTTAAACCCGATCGAGCATGACGTTTACCACAAGCAGCAAACACCTTGCAGGGACTTCGTCGTCGTCGTCATATACAGCAAACCTAGGATGAGATCCCACAAGATGCCATTGATCATCTCATTCAGAGCATGCCTCGTAGAATTAACCAGTTCATTGTGGGGATGTGACATTTTATTTATACATTTGTGTTGATTGTTGGTATTTTTTCCGAATTTTTATGATTTAGTACTGAAAACTAGTAGGTAGTTATGATTTACTGTTTGAAAACAAAATGTGCTTATGTGCAAAAAATGCGGAACAAAATTTCAGCTTTTTTAACTCAGTTCCTTCAAAGTGTTGCTTTTTTTGGCACTAGTTAATAGAGACAAATTGTTGCTTAAGGAATTACGTTTCACCCTTTGAAGATTTCCTTCCTTTTCTGTAGAAAACACTTACTTCTGCAATTCGTCTGCTTAGTTCAGTAAAACGTAGGAAGGAAGGTCGGAAGAGACCTAAAACAATGTGAGATTCAACTCGGTCGGTTTACTTATGTAACTTGACATCTTGGGGGATCTATACCACAGCCAGCTCGTAGTTCTGATTTTAATTCTAATATTTTTTTTCTTTTGGAGATACCAATGTGTATACCTGCCAATAAACTCTTCTCCCTTACATCAAAAATACCGTCAATTGTTATTACGAAAATTGGAAAAGCTTCTCCAAAGAACACCATTTTTCTTAAAATTAATAATGCTTTTTCGTTGTTATATACTAAATCCCCGTTATTTTTAAAAGTTTACTAATTAGGAATTTTATTTGTTGTGAGTAACATGCGGATTTCACAACGCAGCTCATTCATTCATTCATTCATTAAATTAGGGTGGGCACCTAAAGTCCGGGCACTTGAGCTAGATGCTCATTGTGTCATCCTTATTAAGTCTCTTATTTCCACTCGAGCAGCTTGGTGTTCCCTATAAAGCCCAGTATCTAGCCCAGTGGGAACTTGAGAACCTTCGAGGGCTCCAATAGATCTCTCCCAAAATATTTCTACCTGAGTACTTTCAATTCCTCACATGTGCAGATTACGTGTAAACTCGTTTCCTCCTGTTATTCGCATCTTCTGCACCACGGTTCGTTTACTCGACCTGTGTTGTATAGATGCTTTTTCAGGGGACAGTGTCCAGTTACCGACCCAGTAATGGTTTTAGCTTCTTTCTTGCTGCGCCTGAGTAGGTTATTAGAGAATCTAGCATCCCCATCCCCTATTAGCGCTTTAATATGGAGTTGGCCTTCGACCTCCATTTCTTTGTACTTTCTTTATCTAGCCAGGTCCAGATCTCTCTTCTTGTGGAATCCTTAGAAATCCCACATACGGGCTCTGAATCCATGAAGTGTCTTTTAGAGCCCTCCTTGGCTAGTTCGTCGGCTATTACTTTGCCCTTTATATCCTCATGTCCCGGCACCCAAATCAGAGACACCGTGTAGTCTCGTGCCAGTGCATTGAGGGATTGTTTGCAGTCTCTAACTAATTTTGACCTAGTTACAGGGTTCGAGAGTCCCTTGATGACAGCCTGACTGTCAGTCATTATATTAATTTTCCTCCTCATGTAGCCCTCTTTTGCAATCATTTCTGCACAGGCTGCAAGGGCTGGATTTGGGTCCGTCCGTGAACCAGTTATGAATAGCATGATCTCATTACGTGCCTGGTCTCTGTTCGATATGGGCAGTTTCACCTTTTCAGTGAAGATAATTTCGGGTACCATGCTGCTCGTCCAGTATGGTGCCCGTAGTATAAGTGTGCCCTCCCACCCTGAAGTTGGGATGCCACAGGTTGTTGGCTTTCAGTCTAAGGATCGCATTCATTGCCTCCGCTCTCACATAAAGCTGCAGCGGAAGAGGCCCACAATGGTCTCCAAAGAAGCGGTTCCTGTGCTGTTAATTGCGCCAGTGATTCCCAGCAATGCCTGTCTCTGGACAGTGCAGCTATCGCCCGACTAAGAAGACAGAGTGATACTGCATACATTCTAATCGAATGTGTTATGCCATGTTCTATCTCATTCCTTGGCAATTCAGACTCTCTGAAATCCGTACTTTAGTTTGAAGAGCAATAAATTAAAGAAAAAAAAAATAGATTACCAAATTTTAGCATTCTGTACCTTGAAACCAAAAGATCTACGGATATTGGTATAAGTCCTTTTTTTTAACTTTATGATACTTTATTGCGTAATATATTCTAGTTTTTTCAATGTCGTTTTGTAACCACTGCAATATTGAATTGCGACCATAATGCTCAAAATAACCCATACTATTTTTATTTGCAATTTCTAATTTTGTGAGTTGCATACGAAATTTTATGTCTATTCAGTCCCAATAATAGGTTTTAGATTTATGAATGAAAGTTGAACTATGTTCTTCTGCGTGCTTAGGTTCAATTTCTCGCTCCGGAATTTTATGTTCTTGTAACGTAATCGTCAACGTCGTGAGAATGCTCGACATGGTATATTTTCATCCATTTACGTATTCCGTATTTTTAACACCTCAGTTCGACCGCAATTACGGTGACAGTTGGTTGACATTTATACGAACACTTTATCCCATATACGTGTATACCAACTGGCTAGTTTCGACGTCAACTTTGGACGGATGCATGCACGTCCGTATGTGCGTTTACGCTCATGTATGATGTTTGCTTCTTCAGTATGCATCCATTAATGCACGAAGTACGGGTTTAAATTTATGTAGCAGGTTTTTCTCGTCGCTTCTTTCCATCCCTACATCACCTGTTCTTTGTTCTTTCTGCGCTACGAAGATCACTTTTTGTGCTCAATTTCAGTTTACAGAGCACAGGTGTGGTCAATAAAGGTATTCCGTGAACTAGTGCTTTATCAGTAGTATGTAGAATGTAAAACAAATAATTGCTTGATAAATAAGCCTGGTCTTTATTGTTTAAGGTTATTGTTATGCATTCCGTATGCAAGGCAGCTGTTTAAAGAATCTGTATTTATTATAAAGATATGTGTAAACTACGTTTATGAGTAATAAAAAAATAGCAGCCCTTGAAAGGTAAAGAAGTAATAATTATAATACACCTGCATAATGTATGTAATGTAATGTTAAAATGTTATAAGTATGACGTGGATACTAGAAAAATAAACACTGTTAAATTTAAAAGGGGTATCTAATAGGGAAAACTAACAAGACATAAAGACAATTCCTTGATGATGTGGCTCTTTAAAGACATTTTCATTTCCTTTTGCACTTTTGCTAGAGGTGAATTTGTAATAAATTTGTTAAGATCAGAAGCAGCAATTAAACTCAAGAAGTGGCTTGTACACATCTGATATGAATTCATCTGCAGATGACATCATGTTAGTAATTTGTAAAAATGTCGTCAGTCTGTCTTTTTTTCAGCTGAATCCAAAAAGCGAACGAAACACATAAAAATTTCAGATAGAGATTAAAACCACATATCAAAAGAAAACAAATTACGCAAAATTTAGATTTTCATGCATAAATATGGAAATAATTTTTAATAGAAATGCTGTAGAAAAATAACATAAGGTAAAAAAAATAATTTCATTTTCTGTTAATTATAACTAAACTCCGTTTTTATAACTTTAAGCTTCTGTTAAAGGCTTGAAGATATTGTAAATCAGTAACGAAACGTCGCTTACATCAAATAAATTCAAATCAAAAATCAAAAAAATAAACGAAAATGAAAATTGTTCTTACTTATATCATATACTGCTTGGATTCTGGGTTGAAACCTGTTTTATTTCAATATAGTTTCCAACGTATCGATACTACTTCAAAGGGGTGGTGACTCAGTGCAGCTCGTATTAAATAAATGAGTTGGAGCCCATGGAGACGGTGCTGTTGATAAAAACCTTCCTTGAAAAACTGTTTTATTTTTCGTCAAGTCAAATCAATTAAATCATATTTCTGCAATATATCCGAAGTCGAAGGGAATTTTCTTCGTGAATTGATGTGCTATCGGCCTAAAAGTATATAGAAGAAACGTCAAGATTTGTCGGCATTAGAAGAAATTTGCTGTATTAACATACCTTGGTATCCTTTCTTTTGTGAAATCGTACATGTTTCTACTGTTTTGAATATAATTATATACCTAGGGTGCTTTGAAGGAGATTTTTCCCTGGATTTCCTGATACCAGCGTTGTTCTCTTGTTGTGGATCCTTTTCTGCAACATTTTTGGTTTGCCACTGCGAAGAAACTCCATTCTGAAATAATTTGGGGTATATGCAAGCTGATGTTTGAGGTATTTTGTCTAATTATTAAATTTTTAGTATAAATAAGTATTTGACATTTCGAAAACTTCAAGATTTTTCTTCATATTTGCAAATGACAGTTGAAATTGAAATTTTAATATCTATAGGTTGGTAGGCACGGTTGGTGAATGCATCTTATGATAGCGCGAGATTTAAAAGTTATTTTCAGAATCTAAGAATCCAAAATATACTGAATAGTAGTTGATATTTGATTTAAATATTCCAAATAACTAGATTCACCTTGACTAAGGGTTGTTATACTCTTTATATGTTTTTGATATAATACTGTATAATAATAAATTGTGCATGTTGTTGATATTTACACTGCTTTATTAATAAAAGAGCATTCGATACATTAAATGACTAAAAATAGACTATAAGCTCAATATTTAATCAGGAAAAAGTCTAATAATATACGAGTTATTGATTTATTTTAAGGAATAACACGTACAGCTACCTCGGCAAGATGGTGTAGTAGAAGATGGTGTAGTAGTAGATAGATATCTACTACTGATATCAAAATATAAATAATAACTCATTGGTTAAAAAGAGAGGGGATAACTAATGCGTATGTTCTGCAGTGGTGCATTCGATACATATCAGGCTTATTCATAAGCTCATAGCCATCATTTTTGAATATCATTTAACATAGAAGGATAAGTATCTGTTACCTCTATCTGGAGCTTTTTGATTTCTTATAACCGAGAATAAACTCACAGGCAAGGAATTTCGAAGCAAATCTTTTTTCAAGAGGTTTTTTTTCTACATGACCCATGTTTATGAATATTATCTGAAGTTTTATTTCTCAATAAACTAATTACTCATTACCTACAAAGTCGATATTACCAAAATGAGACCCATAAACAAAAATCTACAATATACTTTCAGAACGTAAACACATTACATATTCCGAATTGCTGCGACTCATTCAATTATATACGAGCAATGTTATCAATTCCGGCGATAATTTTAATTAAAAACCGCGATAACTAAGCACTTAAAGGATTTATATAACCACATAGCAAATACGTATTTGCACCGGAACGCATACCTTCATGTTGGTAAGTTTACGGAATTTAAAACACGTGGATCCCGTATAATTTTAATCTGTTCCATCCAGTGCCAAGTTACTGCACAGGTATTAGATTTAACTTAATGGCGTCATAATGTCATAACGAATATTACGGGGCAACAAACTGCCTTGGAACTCCCACAAAGCTAATAGGGTCGAAACTCGTTATATGAAGGCATGTACAAAATTGAAATAAAAAGTAATGGCTCACAATGCTGCTTACGCGTTTCCTAGCAGTTTGAACAAAGATGAACTCTTTCATCTTTTTATAAATTTAATTAAATGGAATAAAAGACATCTTTACCACAATTTCTGAAATACATATACAGGATGTTCCATGTCGATTTAGACACTAAATATTTTCGCAACGAATTGTATCGCATAATATGACGTGTTTACATTACTTTTAAAACTTTTGTTTTAGGTCACGTGACATCAATTTGAAAATTTTAAATTGAACACCCTGCACATTTTTGTAGTTTTAGATTTTTCTCGATAAACTAGTTAAATCGATGTATCAGTTTTACTATCTACAATGATCACCTGTCTGTTATTACATTGACAATAAACAAATGCTAACAGTGTACAGTAACAAGCAATTAAAGTTTTAAAGGAGCTGTTCGAATGATTTCTACCTTCATGAACGCAGTTTTCAAATCTGGACAAGATTTCTATTACATGCCGCCCTAATCATTTCTTGGGTTATAGTTTGATATTTCTCGTATTTTACTTTTTAAATTTTCTAAATCTCTAAGTGCTGTCATATAAACTATACTTTTCAAATATCCCCAGAGAAAGTAACCTAGAGTCAAATCTGGTGATCGCGCAGGCCAATGAATTTAGGTAATCCCTAACCCCGTAGTGAAAATGTGGAGTAGCGCCGTCCTGTTACCACCACATTGCTTAGCTTTCATCTAGTGGAACATCTTCAAGTAGGATCGAGAGCGTATTTTGCAAAAAGTCCAAATATCTCTCACATGGTCAGTGCGCCATTGCAAAAATATGGACCAATTAAATGACCATCAAATACACCATGCCATACATTCACGCCCCAGATTGCTTGAAATCTGTTTACTCTTGTCCATTTTGGATTTTCGGAAGACCAATAGTGGCAATTATGACAGCTAACAGTCCCGTTATTATGAAATCTTAATTCGTCACTCCATAAAATTCTAACCAAAAAATGTACATCCTCTCTCCTCCTTCCTGTGGGCGATGAATGCTAAGCGTTGGCCGTGATCTCGAAGGGTCAAACCTTGGGCTAGATGTATCTAGCTAATTTGCTGATACATCGAATAGAGGCGTGGGGAATGATTTGTAAATAGGCACGAATATTAATCCTATTTTCGTCGGTTTGAACAAGTTTTTTTTTCTTCTAGGAGCTTCCTGTTTCGCTTTTCCATTTGGGAAATAGCTAGTGCATAATTTCTGTTCAACATTTTTAAATGTATCTCTACTAGGTGTTACACGATCAGGATACCGAGTCCTATACAAATTTCGAGCTGTTGTGCAATATTTTTTACATTTGCCATAAACAATTACTATATCAACATATTCACTGGGCATAAATAGAAAAGGCATTAGATTACTTTTTTTTATTTTTATTTTGTTAACATCTGTTTGTTGTCAATTTACTCCATATTCATACATTATTTCACTAACAATAAGTACTCCTATGTAGTGACTATAAAATACCAACTTCATTTGTTAATAACAGACTAGGAAGTCATAATAGACAGTAAATGCGATAAATCAATTTAACCAGTTTATCGAGAGGAATCTAACACTAAAATATACAGGTGCTAATTTTTTTTTAATTTACATTTCATGTGTACTAAAACTAAAGCTTTTAAAAGTAATCTAAGTATACTATATTATGCGGTGTTACCAATAGTATCTATTCATTAAATTAAATATTTATGTTACAATTCTTTGGCGAGATATTTTGTGTCTAAATCGGGGGCCATGGGATACCCTGTATTTAAGATGTTTGCTACCATACTAGTAGGAAACTATTATATAATGATGTTCAGAATTGTTGGTGGAGCAAGCGTTACTTTTGTACTAAACAAACAAATAGTTTCGTGACTTTTTGCTAAAAAAAAATGGTGACGACATCATTGAACCACTAATATACATATATTATAAATAAGTCGTTTGTAGATGGTAGATTTCCCATACAATTAAAGAAAGCTCGGTTTAAAAACAAGATCCTGCTAACACGGAGAATTAAAGACCAGTATCCTTACTGAATTCAATATCTAAAGTCGTAGATCAAATGGTAAAATTTATAGAACATCATAATCTTTTATGTCCGCAATAACACGGATTTACTAGGAAACATTCCACGGAAACAGCACTATTTCAGAGTTTAGAAATCATATATGAAGTTCTAGATGCAAATAAATTACGTTGTTGGCATATTTTTCGATTTAACGCGCGCTTTTGACTCTATTGACTTGAATATATTGGCTGAAAAACTGTATTGGCATCTTTTTCGAACACTAGGTCTATGACTGTCAAAGTAGGCAACGTGTATTCGCAGGAGTATGCGTGTGACGTGGGAGTAGCTCAAGGGTCGGTGTTGGGCCCCTATTATTCTTATTATTAATAAACGATCTACCGCAATACTTTAATTATGGTCACACGATTTTGTTTGCTGATGATGTAACGGTAATAGTAACGTGTGAAAACTCTACGGACCTTTCATTTATGATAACGCGTATATTGCAGGATATGGCAGAGTGGTGCACAAATTAACCGATTAATTTTAAATAAAAATAAAACTAAAATATTAAATTTCCATAGACATAGGTGTTACCATAGATGATAAGCTGGAATGGAAAAGACAAATAGCAAACGTGTGCACACAATTAAATAAAGCCTATTATATTATTAATCAGTTGAAATATACATTGGAAGGAAAAGACCTAGTAGATATTTACTACGCGTTGGCATACTCTGCTCTTTCGTACAATGTTATTATGTGGGGCGTAGCAACTAGTTGGGAGAGTGTATTCATTACACAAAAGCGATTCATAAGACTGATTTTAACGTTAACAACCGCGACAGTTGCAAGGATGTTTTTAGAGAAATAAAATTTTAACTTTTCCCAGCTTTTCCCTAACATATTTTTGTTCTTGACTATACATATTTTTTGTCGTTTTTGTTTGTTCTGTTTGTTTTTCTGTAATTTATTTATTTCTAAAATTTTGTTTGTTGTATTTTACATTTGTATTTTGACACATTGTATCCATTGTTACTAACCCAAACAATATGAAAATAAACTAAACTAAACTAGTAAACATCCAACCAAAAATTAGAAACCCCAGATGAATACACTAATCAGAATATTAAATAATATTGAATGTGCTTTGGGTAATGTTTTCAACGAGGGGATTATGAATCATTTGCTAGTGCTATAATTATATTTATTTTACTGACAAAAACAAGGGTGTGGGTATATCATAATTAACAAGTTTACAATATCCACTATTGTAAACTTGTTAATTATGAAATATATTCCATTATTTATTTTTCTAATATTTTGTATTGTGCCTAAATTAAAATAAAACAAAAAGCAAAAAGAAAAAATCAGAGCAAGTGTTTAGAAAATTGGAAGCTAAATTTAGGAAAAGTGATTTGCATTAAATTAGCTGTAATTTAGGTCAGCTAAATCCGTATTTGTTAATAACGTTCACTTTGCTAATTAAACAGTATTTATTGTTCAGATAAATGTAGGGAGTTTGTAAGATTAATAAGATAGAGGAAACAAAATAATATGATTAGCTTCACTAAAAATAAGTACTTCTCGTCAGATTGTCAATCCAAAAGAAATAAAATTACATACATTTACGTTTTAATTGAACACAGTTTGCTGTAACACTATATTTTATGCTGAATTAACCCAATCCTTTTTCAGAGTAGATATATTTGCAGTAGATATCAGCACCTTATTAGTACAAGTAGTGAGATTGTTCTTAAGACTAGCCTGGAAACTTCGTTCCGATGTTACCTCTAAGTTAAGAGAAACAAAGTTTTTGTTTTCAGCATTTTTATGAATGGTTTTCAGTTATATATATTCTTACATTTTCTGTCACATTTACAATTGCTCATAAATTTTCTGTAACGGGCGTTGAAAACAAATGGTTATTATCATCATAAGTGTCTAATATGATCGATGGATTAATACACTCGCTTTGTCAAATGGAGAAAGAAAAAAGGAATTAGACCGAGCTTACTCTTAAATACGTGCGATTAGAACTTGACAAAAAAAAATATCGCGACAACTGAAATCGGGAATTTCAAACATTAAATGTTGTAAAGCTAATCTAAACGTATAACTCAACGTATTTTCTATTCAACCATGCAATATATCAAATAATATAGGCACTGCAAATACAAGATAGTGTTGTGTTATTAATATCATAGCAAATAGATTAATAATTCTATACATCGAGCGGTCAATATGTGTATGCCCATAAGTGTAGCTGTAATTTATCACCTAGATAAGATGATAGTCGTCAACCAAACGCATTATTTCCTTTAACCAGTGTCACATAAATCACATATTGGCAATCGGTATAAATTACCTGTACTCTAGGTTAGAATTTAATTATAATGCATTTCTCGGAGTAATAGATTATGGAGTCGCAAAATCAGCGGTTAGGTGTGTTGTAATGCAAGTCATTGCGCAAGCTTCGATGTAGAAAAACAATAATTTTGCGAAAAACGGTTACCGCATTTGTTTCTGTGCGAATGTTATGTCACAATCAATTAATCATGGCCATGCAAATCATATATTCTGATTTGTAATATCGATATAAAGTTGTTGATGTATGTATGTAAGTTAGTAACAGCTACTGAATAAGGTCATAGCTTCGCTGCACCCACATAAATCTAGTATCAGGTTATTGCTTTCAGAGCCGATGTTAGTTTTAATCAGATAAACTTTGAAACAATGTCCTTAAATCTTTACCTTTTATAGGTGCGTACACATTCCCCTGTATTTTTACTGATGCATGTATGACAAGATACTATCTGTTACGTATGGTGATTTTATTCTAATGTGTTTCCGGTTCATTGGTTTTCTAGTACAAGAAAAAATATTAAATTTTACAGAATTTAAATCCAGCTTACTTCGATAGCTCAACAAAGAAACAGTAATAGTAAAATTGAGCTTCAAGCTGCAACACAGACAGAAATTTAAGAATGGGAAGATCTTTGGTTACGATTTCTAAACTATATAATCCAGAATTAGTATTTATTTCAAATTAACTACAACTGACATGTTATGAATACGTCAAGCATTGCAATGAAAATTAATTTTTAGTTTCTTGCACCTATATTACTTACGAGTGATAAGGTGTTACGGTGTAACTTTCAAATTTTAATTTAAGTGATAATTTTACCGTCACTTACGCTTACTTGCAAGTAATTAGGTTTCAAATGCCTTATATTAAAACCGATATTAATTTCCGCGTGAAGATAATTAAATCTAAGCGCGAAGTAGGCGTCACTCGACTTAGTGATCTTTTCTAATTACAACGTTTATTAATCGTGCTGTCCCAAAAGCGAAGACATTCTCCGTCAACAACGAATTGAAATCGTTCTGAGTGAGACATTTAAATCGCACTAAATATAGTCACACAAATGTTATTTTATGCGGTTATAAAGATATTTATAAATAATTTAAGTTACAGCTAGATGCTAAGAGTACTTTATTTAGGAATCCTCTATAGAACAAGTGCAGACAAATTCAAAATAGCATACTTTACATTAAAGTAGTGGCATGCTTCGACAAAGTCACTACATATATTTTTAAAATAGAGAACTTCTTTCGCACTAGGACTTTTTTTTGTATAAAATACTAATTAATTTACTTCGAAAGTAATGTTTTGCAATCAAAACGTAAAATTATTTATGTTAAAAACATAATTATGTTAGACTAAACAAGAATTTAATTTAATAAATTGACACCTGACATTCTACTCGAAGATTTGAAATTTTTTTGATGAATTTTCAACTTTTTAAATTTTCTTTCAAACGTTTTTTGATATATTCATATATTTTTTAATGAAAACGAGCGTTGGAGGGAGGCTTTTTTCATTATAGCTAAGTATGCATTTGTTGAGTGTAAACTATATCAGTTTGAAATAAAGAATTTTTTTTTGGTTTAAAGAATTCGTTGTATCAGTACATAACCGCTATACATCCAAACTGCCATTCGAAAAATAAAAGTACATTCTTGTGAGTGGTATTTGCCACAGTGAGTATGAATCCCCAATTTCAAAATTCCATTGCAAGTTGGCTACAATAACACCCTATATGTATTATTGTATGTTCAAATCCATTGTATGTGGTTAGTGAAAGTGTATATGAAGTAAACGTCCTTACATTCATGAAAAGTATTTGTTATATTTTAAGACAACATGTTTTGGCCACGCCATCCTCAGGTCCTCTACAGGTCAAATATAATAAAATAGAAAGAAATGATGATCATATAATTTTTACTATTGTATAAATGTTTTAATGAGTATTATAAAATTGTATTTCAATGTTAAATAGGAAGTTAGGATTAAAAGTTCTGGGTAGACAAGTTGAAAATGGATAAAACGATGTTAAATAATAATGAGTATATTCAAAACATGTAAATTGAAAATGAAATGAAATTAATAATATTAATGATTAATATTTAGAAAAAACGTCACCGAAATATCAAAAATAAAAAGTCAAAGACAAACACAATAGGTAAATAAAATATGACTAGCTATGTATTAGGTGCATGTATTGGATGCGTGGGTTGCGTGACTACTGCTTTTTGTATGGATATTATTCTGAAGCCTTTAGTTCATTTGTATAAATACATATTAATTTCATTTACAGCGCAGATATAAAATAATTTACATGGAATGCACTGCATATAATACTTAACAAGCTTGGCATAAATGCATTAATATCGTTTAATGTTTTTCCACCTTTGATATAACAGTGTAGCAAATATGACTCTATTTAGGTAGATTTTTTGTATTCAAGAATGAAGATGTTTTCAATATATGTGATTATTTCGATACAAGTGAAGTTGCAAAAACAATATATTGATGAAATACTAGGCTCATGGTTATTGCAAGATTACTTAACCACTAGAGTACGGAAAAAATGTCCGCTCTTGAAGTAATTAATGCACAAGAAAATTCCGCTATTTGTGAGCACAATTTCTTCTATTACACAATTCCTAAGCAACGTTTCGATCGTTACATCGAAGCTTGAAAAGGATGTTGTTTCTTTACGTTCAGTGTAATATAAATCTCACACAAGTGCAGAATGTAAAGATGCATGTAACTGTAGAGCAATTAAACATAACAAACACTGGAATTTTAACAAAACGCATTAGTAATATTTAGTGTACTTTTACATTCATGTACTGTAATCATAAAATTGTAAATTTCCAAGAATGTTACTATATCCTCTTTTAATGTGTGGGCTCTGCCGTCCATCGACAGCGCACACTGCTCGCTTCTGCAATTCGAAAGTTTCTAATAAGTTCATTGTAGTGGTGAAACCCGGGCAAAGAAAACAGCATCTCATGCGTATGATACTGTTCTTGTAACAAACTCACCAAGGTTCTGCCTTATGACTCTAAGAGCATAGAAAGAGAATGATAAGGCCCTAGACAGCTGCTGGACGCACTCAGTCCACCCCAACAATAATTCCTAAAAATTTGACTTCCGTAGCGGACAAAAGAGGCTGTTATTAATAAATATGTTAATGGTAATTTTTTGATGTTTACAAAGTCAAAATTCAGTTTTATGCGTGTTGAGTACGATTTTATTTGCACCAAATTACTCGCGGATTTTAGAGAAGTTAGTATTTATCAAATCTTCTAAACCCTCATGATTAGAGGCATGCCACGTAAGGGAAATATCGTCAGCGAAAAGAACCGTGTGTGATTGGCGGGGAACATGTGCCAGGTCGTCAATAAATATGAAAAATAATGTTGGCCCCAGCACCGAGCCTTGCGGCATACCAGACACGACTCTGCTAATTTTTGAATTAACGAAATCGTTACCGACTTTGAATCTCACCACTCATTAGTTTTACCCATAAAGCCATACCTTTCAAGTTTGCAAAGAAGAATAGAGTAGGAAACACATCAGTCATTTGTTTATTATAATTTTTTTGGAATATATGGTATAAGAAATCATATATGTTCTTTAGGGTTTAAATTTGAAAATAAAGATCCCTTATTACTGACTGATATATATGTATCTGTTAAATAATAGCAGTCCTAATATTGACAAGTGAACTTTGCAATTTCCAGAATTTCGTTATTATTTTCATGGTGAGTTCAACGGCCAGTATCGGAAACATAAGTAAATTATTTATAACTACACTTTTTTGTGCATATTAATTGACATGAATTGCATGTATTTTCTATAATGCGTTATTTGTTTATTTCAAATATTTAATATGTTATTATAACATAACCAGAAAATGTCCCAAAGAGGCAAGATTGGGCTATTGGTATGGGGCAACATGGGGACATCACTATCTCACAATCAAAGCGTAATAAGGGAAAGACAACAATCCTTACAAGCACTACGTATAAAAATCTGCTACAACAAAAGGCAAAGAATCCCTAAGGCAACTAGAACTGCTGAGGGAGAGATAAAGGAAAAAAAATGACAAAGAAGAAAAGAGAAGGGACCAAGAAGCCGAATTTTGTAAGGAAAGCAAAGAGAAAGATTTTTAGAAAACGTCAAGGAAATAATCAAGTTCTTCTGTTGAGGAAGATGACTCTCAATGTTAGTACTGTAAGAGGAAGTATTGATACAACGCCATGGATGGCGAGGTTGGGTACATGGAGGCTGTGCGAATAACGTGGATGAGTTCGTCTTCTAATGTCTCAATTGTGAAGATTAAGTTTAATATTTTTACCGTTATTGTATTTTTTTTTATTTTAAGTAGTTCCGCTTTAAAGCTTTATCCCTACATGTTTTTAAGAATATTTTAAAAATCTATTTTTTTTTTTACCTATTACTGAGATTTATGGTACGAACCATTCTTAACTCACCTGGAACCCCCATTGCCTTGCCCCCATGGTGGGGCCATGGTGTAATTTACATATTTCTTTTCAAAATTTTCTCACAACATCAAGAATACCCATCGAAAAATTGTAAATTCATCCATCAGCAGATAAATGTTTAAAGATTACAACAAAAGTACTGCTGTAGACAAGCAACCCATGTTTGCTGTGTGTATTTCGAGTTGCATAGTTCTGTTGTCATGATTACTCCGTTCGTTCGGTATTCTATGTGCCGAGAATTTTCACAAACTTAGATTTTATTTTGTTTAGCTTAAGTAAAGAATTTATTATTTGATTTAATTAATTTAGTGTTAAGTTTTTTCTAATTAATTCCTTTCATTTTTGTGTCTAGCGGTTGCTAGTTTGATTTAATGCGTTTTCTACTAGATTTTGTCGGTGAATTGTGCGTTTGCGTTGTAGAGTTTTGTCAGGCATTTCCTTGGTCGACTGTTAACGTGAGTAGACGTATTTTTGTAAATCATTGTTGCCATTTTGTGATCCATTTTGATTATAGTAAATTTCGTTTCGTTTCTTTAAAAAATTTATCCATCAAGGAATTCATTTTGTAATAATTGTTAATATATTGACTTGCTCATGTTGTAGATATAAGACCGTTTATTATTTTTGTGCAGAAAGATATATTTTAGTTGTAGTTCTCTCATTATAGTTTAAGAGTTAATTTTTCGTTATTCTATTTTGCTGATTCATTCTTATTTTATCAATCACCTCGTTTGGGTGAGTAGAACATTTAGCTTGCATTTAGTTTTTCATTCTTGTTATTTACTAGAAATTGTCCACGCATAATTTAGTTTATTTTATTTTGTTGAAACCACCTGGATTGAATTGGTATATTTAGGATTATCTTCCTGAACAAACTAATAATAATAATAATAATAATAATAATAATAATAAACTTTATTTCATAGACTAAGGTTTGAAATAGGTCAAAAGGAAAAGGTGGGAAGGGGAATACAAAATAGAAAAATACAAATAAACAATGTAGTACATGAGATTACAAAAGAAAATCGAAATGAATATACAAAAGAACTAAAGTAAAAATTGAAATGACAGAAATTAAAATAAATAGAGTTCAAAAACAGTAATTCAAGTACTCATTAATTGAATAAAAACACTTAGTTAACAACCAAGTTTTTAAGCTTTTCTTAAATTTATTTGTATTATATTCCTTCCAACTATCAGGAAGGTGGTTGTAAATTTTTATTCCAAGGATATCAATACAATCAGCTGTTAATTTTAAATTGTGCTTCATTAAGTGCAGTTTGGGGTCTCTTATACTGTAAGAATGCTGTGGATTATTAGGAACTAAAATTTGATGTTTATGTTTATGAATGTAAATAGCGGCTTTTAAAATATACAATTCAAATAAAGTTGATATCTTCAGTGAGATGAAATGATTTCTACAGGATGTTAATTGATTAATGCCGGCAATACATCTTACTGCTGCTTTCTGTTTAATGAAAACTTCATTGGCTGACGAGCTGGAGCCCCAAAGAAGAATTCCATATAGCAGTTGTGACTGGAATTCAGCGAAATATATAATTTTAAGGGAATTAGGACTTACTGATTGTTTAAGTTGCCTTAGCTTTAGAATTAAGGTATTTAATTTAGAAACTAAAGACTCGCAGTGGTCCTTTCACTTTAGTGAGGAAGCCAAAGTAACGCCCAACAACTTAGCAGAATGAGATTGCGCAATAGTATTATTAGAGACCTGTAAACTGGAATAAGAACCGATTTTCTTCTGGATGGTATGAAACAAAATGTATTTTGTTTTGTTAAAATTAAAGACAAACCATTCGCACAGCACCAGTTATACATTCGATTCAACATATTGCTAGCGAGATTCTCAACATCTTGCTCGTTACAAGCACTGAAAATGGTTGCATCATCGGCATAACATACCACATTGTAATCTACTAGAAAATCAACAATGTCGTTAATAAATAATGAAAATAATGTCGGGCCTAGAACGGAACCCTGCACTACGCCAATATTGCTCGGTAAAAGAGAGGATCGAATTTTGTATTTTGTATTTGAATTTACAACTTCGATTTCAACAAACTGAACTCTGTCAGCGAGATACGAAATTATCCAGTCAGCAGCATTACCCCGAAAACCCAAAGAATTCAGCTTATTAAGTAATAAACTGTGCTGAACACAATCAAAAGCTTTAGTAAGATCGCAAAGAATTCCTACCAGGCAAATCCTAACTTCTATATCACGAAGTAGCTGCTGCAGTGATTGTTGATTTTCCACGTCTAAAGCCATGCTGTGATGTAGACAAAATATCAAATTTATTTATGAAACTTTCAAGCCGATTAAGCATAGCGTATTCGAAAAGCTTCGAAAAACATGAAGAAAGTGCAATAGGCCTATAGTTCGATATATTGTGATCACCTTTTTTGTGGATTGGTTTTATTAATGTGGTCTTTAGAGATTTAGGAAAAAGACCCTTATCGAAAGATACATTAATTAAGTGGGTTACTGGAGTTACCAGTTCATGCTTAAATTGTTTTAAGATAATTGCGGGAATGCCGTCTGGGCCGGATGTAAATTTATTTTTAATTTTATCGAAAATAGTAAGCATTTCAGATTCAGTATAGGGAAGTAAATACATTGTATGAGAATTCCATCTGATATGGTTTTTAGATATTACAGTATTAGGAACGGAGCGAGATGTTGAGATTGGAGCCTGGTGGAAGAATTTATTGAAGGTGTCTGCAGCAGTAATTGAGTAAATCTTCTGCTTTGTATAGGAAATAGCATTGTCCTATTGTAATTTAGAATCGAGTGCAGTTTTTAATTTAGGCCAGAACCTTCAGTTCACGGTTTTTTTTTCTGCACAAGTTGTAATTTAACCTTTTTTGAATAATAAATTTGTTTGTTAATTAGCATCTTTGGGTTAAAAATTCTACTCTTTTACTTTAAATTAAACCTTTTCAATTTTTGGGGTAAATAAGAGTCTGATTTCATTCACTGACAATTTACTTTTCGTGGTTAGATTCAAGTTTTAATTCGCGAGGGTAACTCTGAGGTTAATTGTTCTTTTGCGCCCTTTAATTTTTTTTCCGTTTGAGCTAGCTAATTTAATTTTCTTTTTCATTTTTAAAATTCACTTTGCAATTTCAATTAATTCAATCAGTACGCAGCAGTACTTAGAACCTTGTATAGCAATTTGCAATCCTGATGCAGTGATCTAAAGCTTAATGTTCCCATCTTGCTCCACCTTCCCCTATATATTTATATTTTAGAGGCACCTAGAAATCTGCGCCTCATGACTTCTAGCTACGCCACTATGTTAAAGAACTTTGGCCTTTCCAGTACTTCTTTAAATCCATTTCCGTATGCCTGGAGGCTTTTGCGGTACGAAAGCTACTTTCGCGTTTTTACCGAAGTTATATATGTACTTCTAGTTAGTTTATGACTTGTTTTTGATGATATTTTTTGATGGCTTCCCACATCGGAAAATACATATATTATACTACGACATCCGGGATATGATGTGATAAAGTTTGTTCTTAATTGATGGACTATCGGAGCGAACCGCGATCTGTATGTAGTGATGCTGTGGGCTGCATCATCGGCCAGTACAAACGCTCGCACACCAGTTCACAATCGAAGAGTTACACATAGTGAGAAGCGAGCGTGCACGTGTGCGCCGCGAGGAATGCGCGACCGGCGCCAGCGAGTCTGAGTAACACCTGCACACTGACGACGACGCTTTCTGGCCGTCACAGCCGCTGGACCGCGCCAATATAGTCACTCGAAGGTGGGCCACTTAGTCACTGTACGATCCGTGAGACGCAGACATACACAATTCCAGAAGTATGTACGGGCTGGGGCACGCACACACGCACGTCCATTTTGTACAATAACTAACCTCGACAGGCCATTGAATTAGGTTGCCAAGTGTCCGGCTAGGCTCGTTTACGGCTACCATTCAATGAACTAGGCGACGAGCGATTGAAGGGAAGTGAGGGAATGCGTGTGCATGGACGCTGAGCCTATTTACATTCGGGATATTTTTAGAATTTCCTAAAGGCGGACCTCGAGATCGATATTAACAATTGTCATGTGCTTTCAATAGATCTAAAGTCATAACGAAATACGTAAGTACAAAATCAATCTGTAGATTTATTGATTAATTTAGCTAACAAACGGAATAAATTGAAACGCGTTGTATAAAATTAATTTTAGGAATCTTTATTTATGTATGTACATATGCAGGGTGATGTTACACTGCGACCTAAGAGATCTATTGTGTCCCCTATTCTTGCTGTTTTACAGCTGGCCTTCCAATCCTATTCTTTTCAGAAAGTGCAGGATATAAGGAGACTCCAGGTTAGGTAAGTTTCCCTCTTCGATTTCACATGCTCCCAGGCGCAACGCCCTTGAGTACCACAGTGCTGCGCAATTTGAGAGGGCGGATGGGTGTTTCATCCTGTTCCCTACAAAATTTGCATTCAGATTCCTTTGCGAATCCAAACCTACTCAGATGTCCTTCCAGTCTACAAAAGTATTCCTGAAAATATACGAATATTGTTCTTACTCAGGTTGATGCATTCAGTAAACCTCTTCTGCTTATAGGTTTCCAGAAGAGTTTTACTTTACCTCATTCCCTGGAGATTTTCCAGTAATTAGATTTTCTCTGTTCCATTTCTCTTTTAAAATGACTCAATCTTTATTCAATAGTGGGGTGAATTATAAAGACGAAGTTTTTATACATATACAGGATCATTCGCTAGAAACACCCAAGTGTTTCAAGGTCCAAGTGGGCGCAAGAATGTTTAATATAATTATATGCTATAAACTTCAACGAATTACATACACTGAGGGAATAACAAATATTAAAATAATAAAACCGGTTTTGTTAAGAAAATATACTCTCTGACATAGAAATCGCAACACTAAGAAGGGGTAAGAATTTTTTGACCAAACTTGATAGAAGTTTTTAGCTACTAAAAGCTAGCAATTGATAAAAATTTCAGGAAAATTGATCAAGTGGTAATAGCGCATCTGTCAGTTTTTTCAGTATTTCTTGATAATCTTGCCAGGTATATATTTTCTGATATATTGTTGAGTACTTTATTGTTTCACTTGTAATTGTTTGTTTTGAGGGTTTAATTATGCCTAGAGTGCGCCAAATTAATGCAAATTAAGCGAATTTGATAATTGCAAATGTCGATCAATGGTTTGCTAATGAAGGTTTTCCTGTAACACTTCAAAGTAGATATAGGGGACCCAATTCATCGCGATGAATTAAAAAGCATTACTTAATAAATTTACAGGCACTTTTGAGGATAGTTTAGAAATTGTTGCGGATGGGTCGAAGGGTGAGGCTGGTACAGGGGCAGCTTTTGTTGTTTATAATAGGGGTATTGAAATGCGTAATCAAAAGTTTAACTTAGGGGATCATTCTTCACAGGACGTGAGAATTATAACAGATAGCTTATCTGTATTAGAGGCGTTAGGGAATTTAAAAAAAAATCGACTGATTTGTTATCAGACACTTGGGGTATGTTGCGTGAGGGGAATATAAAACTTTATTGGACTAGGGCTCACGTAGGTACAATCGGTAATGAGAGGGCGGATTAATTAGCGAAAGTAGCGGGGTCTGTAGGAGACAGCGCGATTATTAGATTTGGACTTATTTCGGCTAGCGTAGTTAAAAAGCGGTTAGGGATAAGCTTGATAATAATTGGCAGAGTAGGTGGGGGTATATTATTACTTTACATGGGAGGTGGAGTAGGAAATTTAACGGTAGCGCTACACGTTTTAGGGAAGTAAGGGTTAATTTATTGTATCAAACGGTAGAATTAATAACAGGTTACGGTAATTTTAAATCATATTGATGTAGAATTGGCAGAGTTAATAACTCGCATTGTGAATGTGGTGGGGTAGATACAGCGCGGCATGTCTTATTTGAATGTCTACTTACTAATGAGTGGCGTTCGCGTACGGAAGTTAGGACATTAGCTAAGGGGTTAACTTGGCCGCGAAGCGAAACAGATATTAGAGATAATGAGTCGGTCGAATGGTGGGAATTTTTTAATACTGTTGCTAAAGAACTAGATAGGTTACGGCATGATATTTAAATAATTAGTCGGGTAGTACGTATTTATGAATGAATATTTTATGTTTTCTAGTAGTCAGAATTAGTGTTAAACTATAGTTTTAGCATGGTTAGGGTATATAAATATATATTTAAAATATAGATCTTTAATTTAATTACTATTGGTTAGAATAATTAGGATTAAGTATATAAGTATATTATATATATGAATGTCCTAAATGCGAATACTAGGAGATAAAGAAATTCGTTCCATGCCTGCATTTAACTGACTGATTTACAGTAGACTCGCGATTATGTGAACTAATCACATTTCACATATTTCAGCATTTTACATAATGTAGTATTCACATAATTGCGGGGCTACCATATTATATTTTTGTTATTAACATTCATTTGATATGGAATCTATATAGTACTTAGAATAGGTAGCTTCGTGTAGTATCTTTAGGTGAAGCTAGGGGTTAGAATGATTTGTAATTACTTAGTTTGTTATAAATAAAGTGTAACACTTCAAACGGTTTACCCCAGAACCAGAGCGTTTACCTTACATTCGTATCAACCACATCTTGTGTTACCACTAACGACTCGGCACCGACACAACGTATGAAGTGGTGTGGGTTGCGATTGCACTGGAACGTAGCATAGCGCAGGGTGGTCTTTAGTGATAAATCCCGATTCTGTTTAGGAACATCGCAATGCTGAATTTTCTATTGCGAGGCATATGCACCAAACTATGTGGATTAAGGTATGATGTGCTATAACTTATGAAAGTAGAACTTGTTTGGTATTTGTCCGAGGCAATATAAACGCCCAACGATATGTGGATGAGGTTGTAGAATCCCATATTCTTCCATTTCTGCGGCAATTGGAAGACCCACTTTCCCAGCAGATAATGCTCGTCTCCGTACTGTAAGACGTTCTAAGTTTCTCTAATGCTTTAGTTATCTATTTTTTTTCTTTAAATTTGCAATAATAATGAATTGATTCTTTCTGAGAAG